>JAAAKG020031245.1:0-44375 GCA_010014905.2 Druon quercuslanigerum
TGAAACAGATATGGGGAATAGGTAAGAGAAGGTTCAAAAAAAATTGGAGAAGGAGAATGTGGTTATTTGATACGCTGATATGGCCGGTATTGAGGGGAATTAGTTTAGGTTTTATTTTAAAAGAATATTTTTAAGTTTTGAAAATTTCAAAATGTGGAGCAAAAGAATATGGAAGACTTTAAAGCAATTTTTTATTAGTTGTTTGGAATTCCAAGTTTTTTAGGTGAACTGAATTTTGTCATAGTGCAATGAAATAAATTTCTTAAGTTTGGAGTAAGTTTAAGAGATATTTAGAAATTCTGACTAATCCGAGAATGATTAAAACATTTTAAGCTTGTTAAGAATTTTGTAACGTACCACGAAAATTCAAGACATTTTTTCAGGTTCCTAGGAAAAACTCAAATCATTTTTAATTAAAAAAAATTAATTTTTAGATATTATTTAATAACTTTTAAAAAGATTTAAAAAGTTTTCCAAGAAGAAAGCAATTTTTAAAACTTTGCATATCAAATAAAAAAATGCAGAAAAATGTTTAATGATTTTTAGAGGTTAGAAGGTTTAAAACGTCTCACAAAATTAAAAAAAAAATTATCCTTATATTCGTATAAAGATTCCTTAATTTGAAAAATTTACTTTAAAAAATTTTTTAAAAGTTTTTAAACATATCAAACGATTTCCTCAAATTTCCAAGAAGAGGTAAGAAGATTTTAAAGCAAAATTTCTATATAGGGCAAGATTACAATATAAAAACAAATGAAAAATTGAATAAATTCAAGATTTAAAAGATTTTGAAAGATGTTAATTTTCAAAGTTTTAAAAATAATTGAGAAGCTGCAAAATAATTATAAAAGTTTTCAAGAGAATAAAAAAATGGGATTCAAATTTCTGCAAAAATGTAGAAAATTATAAGGTTTGTTTTTTAAATTTTTAGAAAAATTCGAGTCAGCTAACAATATTTTCGGGGATTTAAGACGTTTTGAATAGATTAAAAATATTTAAAAAGGGGAAAAATTTTCGAAAATTAATTAAATATTTCTTTACTCTTTCCCGATGACTAAAAGTCCTAAACGTATTAAAAAAATTTTTTTCAGTAACTTCCACATTAATTACCGCCGGGGTGAAAATAAGGTTTTAAAAGTGCATTGAGAGAAGCCGAAGGTTCCGAATGAAAAAGATAGAAGCTTTTTAATAATTATGAAAGATTTGAGAGAAAATAGTTTAGGTTTTATTTTAAAAGAATAATTTAAAGTTTCGCAAATTTCAGAATGTGATGTAAGAGAATATGGAAGACTTTGAGGCCATTTTTTATTAATTATTAGGATTTTTAAATTTTTTAGGTAAACTGAATTTTGTTATAGTGCAATGAAAAAAAGATTTTAAGATTGGAGTAAGTTTAAGACATATTCAGAAGCTATGATTGACCCAAAAATAATGAAAATATTTTAAGCTTATTCAGAATTTTGTATATTTCCACGAAAATCAAAGACATTTTTTCAGGTTCCTATAAAGAATTCAAATAATTTTTTATTTAAAAATATTAATTCTTAGAGTGATTATATGATGCAAGAAAATCACAGTGAGGATATTTAAAGGCAAATAGGGATATTCTTTTTAAATAGTTTTTATAAAATCATGTATTCAGTAATATGTAATGACAAACATTTGTAATCAGAAATATTTAAATTATTTTATAAACAAAGTAAATAAACAAATTCCCAGTTTCAGGTTCCCTTAAAGGAAGAAAGAAATATTCTTTACTCCTAATTTTTATAAAATTATGTGTAAGTAAGAAGTAAGAAATCCTGGCTATCCTTTTTCATGTCAAGAATTAAAAAAAAATTAAAAAGTGCATACATTTTCAAAATTGATCCATTTTAAGCAATTTTTCGGTTAAATAAATAAATTTATGAACTAAAAATTGTTTTAAAATCTTTTTAAATATTTAAAAAAAAATCTTTACAGAAAATCTTTATTTCAAAACTTGTTAAAGAAGAATCTTAAAGATTTTAGGGCAATTTTAAAAATTTTCCAAAATAAAAAATGCAGAAAAATATGTAATGATTCTTAGAGGTTAGAAGGTTTAGAGGGTCTCACAAGATAAAAAAAAAGAAGAATTTTCCTTATTCTCGTGCAAACAATTTCTTATTTTCAAAAATTTACTTAAAAAAAAAAAACTAAAAATTTTTTTTAAATATATCAGACGATTTCCTAAAATTCCGAAGAAGAGTTAAGAAGATTTTAAAGCAAAATTGTTCTATTTAGCAAGATTACAATATAAAAACAAATGAAAAATCGCGTGAATTCAAGAAATATTTAGTGGAATAGATAAGATTGAAAATAAATTTTTAACTGTACAAGTTTTTTGGATATGTCGATGTTGAAAGTTTCCAAAGCTAAATTGATAAGCTTTAAAATAATTTTGAAGCTTTCCAAGAGAATAAAAAAATTGTCTTCAAATTTCGGGCAAAAATTAAAAAATTATAAGGTAATAAAGTATAAAGTATAAGATTAATAATTATTATTATTAAGAATAAGGTATAAGGTATAAATATTTTCAGGGATTCAAGACGTTTTTAAAGATTAAAAGTATTTGAAGAAGGGGAAAATTTGTCGAAAATTTTCGAAAAAAAAGAAGAAGATTAGCAAAATTTTTTTATGTGGCAAGATTGCAATATAAAAACAAATAAAAAATCGAGTAAATTCAAGAAATATTTAGTAGAACTGAAGATATGAAAAATGAATTTTAAACTGTAAAAGATTTTTAGAGATGTCGATTTTTAAAGCTTTCGAAACTGAATGAAGGAGCTTTAAAATAATTTTGAAAGTTTTCAAGAGAATAAAAAGATTGTCTTCAAATTTCTGGCAAAATTTAGAAAATCATAAGGTATTTTTTTTTAATTTAAATGATAATTGAAAATGTTGAGAAAAATTCGACTTTGCTAAAAATATTTTTAAGAATTCAAGACGTTTTGAATAGATTAGAAATATTTGAAGAAGGGAAAAAATTTTCGAAAATGTTGGAAAAAATGAAGATTTTAAAGTAAAATTTTTCTATTTACCGAGATTAGGATATAAGAACAAATTAAAAATCGAGTCAATTCAAGAAATATTTAGTCGAATCGAAGAGATTTAAAATGAATTTTAAACTGTAAAAGATTTTTAGATGTTTCAATTTTTAAAGTTTTCAAAACTGAACTGAAGAGCTATAAAATAAATTTGATAGTTTTCAAGAGAATAAAAAAATTGTCTTTAAAGTTTAGGGAAAATTTAAAAAATCATTAGCTATTTTTTTTAATTTTTCATGATATTTAAACATTTTCAGAAAACTTCGAGTTAGCTAAAAATATTTTCAGAAATTCAAGACGTTTTGAATAGATTAAAAAGATTTGAAAAAGGGGAAAACTTTTCGAAAGTGCTGGAAAAAAATAAGATTTTAAAGTAAAATTTTTTCTATATGGCGACATTACAATATAAAAACAAATGAAAAATTAAGTAAATTCCAGAAATATTTAGTAGAATTGATGAGATTGAACATTTATTTTCAACTGTAAAAGATTTTTAGACATTTCGATTTTTAATGTTTTTTAAACTGAATTGAGCAGCTTGAAAATAAGTTTTAAAGTTTTCATGATAATAAAAAAATTGTCTCAAAATTTCTGGGGAAATTACAAAAATTATAGGGTATTTTTTTAAATTTTGAATGATATTTAATAATTTTGAGAAAAACTCGAGTCAGCTAAAAAATTTTTTTCAGGAATTCAAGACGTTTTGAATAGAGATAAAATATTTGAAAAAGGGGAAAAATATTCGAAAAAAAATACTTTAAAGCTTTTTTTTTCTATTTGGCAAGAATATAATATAAAAAAAAATGAAAAATCGAGTAAATTCAAGAAATATTTAGTGGCTTTAATGAGATTGAAAATGAATTTTAAACTTCAAAAGACTTTTAGAGAAGTCGATGTTTAAAGTTTTCAAAAGACAAAAAAAATATTGAAAAAAGGAAAAAAATTTTGGAAAAAAAGAAGATTTCAAAGAAAAATTTTTCTATTTGGAAAGATTACAATGTAAAAAATTAAAAATCGAGTAAATGTAAGAAATATTTAGTAGAATTGATGAGATTGAAAGTGAATTTTGAACTGTAAAAGATTTTTCAAGTTTTCAAAACTGAATTGAGGAGCTTTCAAATACGTTGGAAAGTTATTATTAGAACAAAAAAATTTTCTTGAAATTTCTAGGAAAATTTAGAAAATTATAAGGTATTTTTTCAAATTTTAAATTATATTTAAAAATTTTGAGAAACATTCGAGTCAACGAAAAATATATTTATGGATTCAAGACGTTTTGAATAGTTTAGAAGTATTTGAAAACTGGGAAAAATTTTCGAAAATTTTCAAAAAAAAAAGTAGATTTTAAATCAAAACTTTTCTATTTGGCAAGATTATAATATAAAAACAAATGAAAAATAAAGTAAATTCCAGAAATATGTTTTACACTTGATGAGATTGAAAATTTATTTTAAACTGTAAAATATTTTTAGACATTTCGATTTTTAATGTTTTCAAAACTGAAATGAGCAGCTTAAAAATAATTATTAGAGTTTTCAAGATAATAAAAAAATTGTCCTAAAATTTCTAGGGAAATTAGGAAAATTATAGGGTATTTTTTTAAAATTTTGAATGATATTTGAAAATTTTGAGAAAAACTCGAGTCAGCTAAAAAATTTCTTTCAGGAATTCAAGACGTTTTGAATAGAGATAAAATATTTGAAAAAGGGGAAAAATATTCGAAAAAAGAAGACTTTAAAGCTTTTTTCTTTTATTTGGCAAGATTACAATATAAAAAAAAATGAAAAATCGAGTAAATTCAAAAAATATTTAGTGGCTTAAGATGAGATTAAAAATGAATTTTAAACTTTAAAAGACTTTTAGAGATATCAATTTTTAAAGTTTTCAAAAGACAAAAAAACATTTCTTAAAATCTTTGGCAAAATTTAGAAAATTATAACATTTTTTTTTAAGATATTTGAAAACTTTAAAAAAAATTCGAGTCAGCTAAAAATATTTTTAGGGATTGAGGACGTTTTGAATAGATTAAAAATATTTAAAAAAGGAGAAAAATTTTCGAAAGAAAGAAGATTTCAAAGCAAAATTTTTTTATTTGGAAAAATTACAATATAAATAATTAAAAATCGAGTAAATTTAAGAAATATTCAGTAGAATTTATGATATTAAAAATGAATTTTGATCTGTAGAAGATTTTTTAAGTTTTCAAAACTGAATTGAGGAGCTTTCAAATAATTTCGAAAGTTTTCAAGAGAATAAAAAAATTGTCTTCAAATTTCTGGGAAAATTTAGAAAATAATAAGGTTTTTTTTCAATTTTGACTAATATTTGAAAATTTTGACAAAAATTCGAGTCAACTATAAACATTTTCAGGGATTCAAGAAGTTTTGAATAGATAAGAAATATTTGAAAAAGGGCAAAAATTGTTCGAATATTTTCGAAAAAAAAAGATTTTAAAGTAAAATTTTTCTATTTAGCAAGGGTAAAATATAAAAAAAAAAAAGAAAAATCGCTTAAATTCCATAAATATTTGGTAGGATTGCTGAGACTGAAAATGAATTTTAAACTGTAAAAGATTTTTAGAGATATCGATTTTTAAATATTTCAAGACTGAATTGAGGAGATTTAAAATAATTTTGAAAGGTATCATAAGGATAAAATTTTTTTCAAATGTCTGAAAAAATTTAGAAAATTATAAAGTTTTTTTTAACTTTTAATGATATTTGAAAATTTTGAGAAAAATTCCAGTAAGTTAAAAATGTTTTCAGGAATTCACGACGTTTCAAATAGAATAGTAATATTTGAAATAGGGGAAAAATTGTCGAAAAGAAAAGAAAATTTTAAAGCAAAACTTTTCTGTTTGGCAAGCTAACAATTTAAAAACAAAAAAAAAATCGAGTAAATTCAAGAAATATTTTGTGTAATTGATGAGATTTAAAAAGAATTTTAAATTCTGAGAGAATTTGAAAAATTTCGATTTTTAAAGTATTCAAAACTGATTTGAGGAGCCTTAAAATAGTTTTGAATGTTTTCAAGAGAATAAAAACATTTTCTTCAAATTTCTGGGAAAATTTAGAAAATTATAAGGTATTTTTTAAAATTTTTAATGATATTTAAAAATTTTGAGAAAAATTCGAGTCAGCTACAAAAAATTTTCAGGAATCCAGGACGTTTTGAATAGAATAGAAATATTTGCAATTGGGGAAATCTTTTCGAAAAAAAGAAGATTTTCTATTTGGCAAGATTACAATATAAAAACAAATTAAAAATCGATTTAATTCAAGAAATATTTATTGAAATTGATGAGATTGAAAATGAATTTTAAACAGTCCTAAACGCCTTTCAAAAAAATTTGTTGTTAAATTCCACATTAATTACCGACTATTTAACCTTATTATCCTCAACGAATTACGCGGCATTAAATTATGTGTCTCCTAATTAATTGTCCACCACCGGGAAGTATTATTTGTATCCAGGGTATAAACTTTCATTATAATTATTTCGTTCGGATTAATAACGCCACGTGCTTCCAATGATTAATGTCACCTATTTATTACATCCAAATTAGAATCAGCTGAAATCAATTCGGGTAAACACGCGTATTTGCAATCCAATTATAACCGAGATCAAACGGAACTCGAATGTTGGAAATCAAATTTTATTAAAAAATTTGTCTAAATATTTGTACAAAGGGTAAATAGAAAAGTGATTAATACTTCAGGGAAAAGTGAGGATTTAAAAATGTTCGAAAATACGGGTGAATGAAAAGCTGCTATCAACTGAATCATTCACGTAGATAAAGAAAGTTGGGGTGATCATTGAAAAATAAATGGAATTATTATTTTCAAATCTGAAAACATTTTTATCGATTTTTGAATGTGATTTTCTTTAAAAAATTTTTAAAAGCCAAAATATTATCGCTAATTTTTTCCACTTTTAATTTTTTGCTAAGATATGAAAAATGGGATAAACTACTGTTGTTTGAACCTTTTTAAAGCTGAAAAATTGATTTTAAACTCAAAATTCATGATATTAAAATGTTTTAAACAGAACCCTTTTTTATAATAACAATAAAATGGCCAAAGTGAACGAATTAGAAGTTTATTATGTAAAAAAAAAATTGCATTTACTAAAATCCTTTAGAAAAACCGGTAACTTAGACATTATTCTGTTTGTTAGTCTCTGATTTATTATTGTTATTTGCTACTGAATTTCAAAAATTTTAAATTCAAAATCAACTCAAAACGATAGGATTCTAATTTTTTTTTTACTTTTTTCGAATGTCAATATATACTTTTTCCGGCTAGGAGTATTCCATTAATTCCAGAATTTTTACCCAGCCTTGTTACATGCAAATTATTTTAAAAGATTCAAGTGATTATTGTTTAAAAAACTACACTGTCAAAAGTGTAAAATTCTACATATTCAGTTAAATTGCTTCTCATTGTTCCATTTGATCCAATCCATTTTAATAAAAAAAAATAATGTCTGGCAAAAAATAATTTCTGAGTAATGTAATTAGACTTGAACACCCCATAAAATAATAGAAGGTTACAATATTAATTACTGAAAATTTTGAAAATTTGTATGATAATAAAAAAATATTTTAAAACTAGCATTTCTTTTTAAGTTCTTTGGCTCACTATTATGTCAAGTTTCCAAATAGTGTTTCGTTAAATAACAATTTTTATCTTTATTCATTCATAACTAATTTTTGATCACTACAAAGCTTGCAAATGTTTCAAAAACTTTTTTACTGGGAGTATGAAAAATATTTTTGTGTAAACAAGAGAATTTGAAAAAGTGCTATTCAGAAAAATAGAAAAATATAATTATATAAAAATTAACTTTAAATTGATTATACTTTATTAAAGTGTCAGAATAGACGATACTTTTTTCATATTATTTTCGATTATCTAATCTTTTATCTTATAATTAGTTTGTTTAATATTCCAAAATTTTCTTAAAAGTCATCCTTTTTAGTTGCAAATGAACTTTATCCTTATTGATAAAAATTTTTTTTTCTTATCTCTTTGTAGCTTGGTGGGTAAGAACATTAGACCGGAAAACTGAAATTTCGGGGTTCGAATCCCAGCGGAGCTAGAGAGCAATTTTCTTACAACTTTTGAATAAAAAAAAATATACTTTTTTTTCATCCGTAGAAAAAATGCACTTAAAATCAGTTAATTTTGTTCATAGTTTTAGGTTAAAAATTTAATAAACTTTTTTCCGCTATTTTCAAAAAACTAACTTGGTCTCCTTTTTTCTCTTAAAACTTTACTATTTCGTTCAAAACTCAACCGTTGATTTGAAAAATCATTGAGAATTCCTCATTTTTCTTTAAAAACTTGGTGAAATTTAAGTAACTTTGTTAAAAATCTATTTTGTTAGTTTAAAATTTGACTATTTTGTTTGGAAATCGTTCTTCTTCTCTTAAAAATTAATTTTTTTACTGAAAAGTTAACTATAATAGTATTGGTTGAGAATTGATTCATTTTATTTGAACTTTAAACTAATTGGCCAGAAACGTATTTCATTTTATTACTTGAAGACCTCGTGTTAAAAATTAAAATGTTTCTTTTTAAATTCGTGTTTGCTGTCTTTAAAATTGTTTTTTGCCACAAGAAATTTCTCTATTACATTCTTGGATAAGAACTTATTTGTCTTAGCTCAAAATATATCCAGTTAGTTAAAAATAAATTTTTTTTAAACTCCGACTTTTGTGCTCAAAATTCAAATTTTTGTTTTTTAAATTGCACTGTTTTAATTTACGAAATGCACCTTTCTGTGTAAAAGTTCAACGATTTAGATTAACTTTTTACATACTAGAACAAAAAAGCGTTGCTGGTTGTCAATTTACCTGCTGTGTTGAAAATTCGAATTAGTAGCTAAAAAATACAAAATTGTCTTTCGGTGTAATATGACCATGTTTGATCAATAACGAAAAACTTAGGAACGGATAAAAATTAAGAAAGGTAAAATTTCAGAATTTCAGAAAGAGGAATAAATCAGAAATCTAAAACTCTGAATTATATTAATCCTAAAACAAGAAAAACGGAATGGGTAAAAAATCGGAAACGTTAAAATTAGGAGGGTGAACAATTAGGAATAAAAAAATATACAGAGAGAAAAAATTCGGAAAGTAAAAAAAATACGTAATTGTAAATAAATATACCTATTAGCATGTGGATAATTGTTTATTTTTAGTAGCAAACAAATATTGATCACATTCAATTTAAATAACATATTATAAAAAATTTATGTTGCACATTAAAAATTGTTTCTAAATTATATAATGATAAAAAATAATTATTTTTTCGTGAAAAATTTTAAATGGTGGATAACATAATTAACTTTACCTACAAAATAGAAAGTGTTAGGTTTTACGTACTTTTCTTACAAATTTCTTGAAATTATAATAAATGTAACGATTGCAAAGTGAATTTTATTTGAAGTTATTATTCTAATAAAACAAATCTATTCTGAAAATTAAACGGGTTAAGGACAATGTTTGACGTACAGAAAATAAATTTAGTCAACAAAACTCTATTCTAACTAATATATAGATATTTTCAAATTTTTCCGACACTTAAGCAGCCATATTTGTTTTCTGATAAAGATTAAAACAAAAAAACTAAATAAGTTTGAAAGGATATACACCCATGCCAGGAGAGGAAAAATTCGGAAAATTCAGTGCCTATTAGCTTTCCGACTTTTTGTTATTTCTAAATTTTACCATTATGTATTATAACCCAATCTGAAATATTACCTGTCTCAATTTGTATCCATTCAAAAAACTGAAGGGGTCCCTGGCACATCAGAAGAAATGGGAGAAGGAAAGTAGAAAAAGTAAGAGAAAATGAGGGGGATGTAGAAAAGATGAGGAGAAATCAAAGAAGGGGAAGAAAGAGAGTAGAATTAAGAGGCGCTTGGGAAAGTTTATAAAAACAAACAAAGTAGGGGAAGTAAAAGGGAAATTCAGGGAGGCGCAGCAGGGAAAGGAGGAAAAATCATGGGAGGAGAAGTAGAATGAGTATGGAGAAATGAGTAATGGGGAAGTAAAGGAAAGTCACAAGCGAACGAAGGAGAAACAGGGAAAAAGAATATAATTAATTACTTAACATAATTAATTAATTAAAAATTAATTAGGCGAAATTAAGGGATATTGTGGGCAAACGAAACTTACATAAGGCTTGACAGGAGGGGGATTATGAGAAGTGACGAGTAACGAGGAGAGAGGGAATAGAAGGATAGATGTAAAAAGAAGTGAGGGGAAATATATGCATGTGCGTCTTTTCTCCATGGTGGGGCGCTCTGGCCAATCACATGCATCG
Organism: Druon quercuslanigerum; assembly: GCA_010014905.2. Classification (NCBI taxonomy): domain Eukaryota; kingdom Metazoa; phylum Arthropoda; class Insecta; order Hymenoptera; family Cynipidae; genus Druon; species Druon quercuslanigerum. The sequence goes on from JAAAKG020031245.1 coordinate 10,397, forward strand.
TAGAGAGTATACATAAGAACAACATAACCTAATACCTCACTTTCAGATCAGCCCTGAAGAAACAACTGCAATGTTCACGAAAGGTCGGCAAAATTCGTAGTTTTGTACACGATTAAAACCCGAAATATCTCTTTTATTATAATGAATCATCGTGAAAACGTTAAATCAATTATTAATGAACTCTACGGGGAGAGTTTTCTTACTAAAACTAACACATTTAGTAAGCTCAGGACTTCTCAAAGTACGCTACTAACATATTCACCTTTTCTAAAACTGTGCAGAGACAAAAAAATCCTCCCAAAATCCTTACAATTGCAAAATAATTTGAGAACATCAAAATCCAAATTAGTTTTTGCATAAAACAAGTTTGCTTCTCTTAAAAGAAAGAATGCAAAATAAGAAATTTATCTGACGACACTACCTCCAAAAACTATGAAAGCTTCATCTTTTCTTATCAAATAATCTCAGATTTGACATATGATCTACATTGAACCGCACATCATTTGACGAATCTCAACGGATTAAAGATCTTCAAACACAAAAAGAAAATTTGACAAATTACTTCAGTAAGGCAAACACCACTAACTAACACAATAAAAAAATCTTTGACCATCCTCTTAGCAGTTAAATGATTTCAGTCTTACTAAAGGACACAATTTTGCAGTAGCTTCCTGCAAAATCCCGAAAAAAGAAATCATCAGTAATTTGGAATGCACAATCTATACCCTTCTACCTGAAAAAGCGAATGACGTACGACGTAGAACGGCTAACATTTCACGTTAAGCCCAATGTGCCCTTCTCAAATTTAACAAAACAAGAAAAAAACCGAAATTAAAGAACTCAATTGGAATATATAAATTATAATATTACCAGCAGATAAAGGCAACATAACAGTATCAATAAATAAAGAAAACTATAACAACAAAATCATGGACCTTCTGACGATATATACAAGATACTTAAGAAGGACCCCACAAAAACAATAGTCAGTAAAACAAAAACCCTTTTAAAAAGCACTAAACTGGATAGAGAAAAAATATCTGAATTAATACCTACTAATCCCATCTCTCAAAGACTTTAAGGATTTCCAAAAGTTCACAAAAACGACATTCCACTCATGCCGATCGTCAGCGCAATATACTCACCTACTTACAAGCGAGCACGCTTCCTCGCCAATAAACTGAATGCTTTCACAGGAAATTCTGTTGCTCACGTTCAAAACTCTTTTGATTTTAACAAAAATATACAACAGATTCGCATTCAACCACAAGATATCATAGTGAGTTTCGACATAAGATCTCTATTTACGAAAGTACCAATCTATGATACAAATGATATTATTAAATCTTTTGCAAACTTTCCCTCCGATCTCATAGCTTTGATCAAGCACTGTCTCAATAATACTTACTTCTCTTTTAACAACGAATTCTATGAACAAACATCAGGAGCAGCAATGGGATCTCCAATCTCACCTGCAATAGCCAACATCTTTATGGAACATCTTGAAACCAAAATCTTCAATCAATCCAATCTAAGACCGAAATTCTGGTTCCGTTAAGTGAACGACACCTTTGTCATCTGGCAACATGGACTAAATGAACTAAATAAGTTTTTCGATTTCATCAATCAATTACATCCTAAAATCCAATTCACCATGGAAATTGAACAAAACGGAAAATTTCCTTTTTTGGACGTACTAGTTTACAAAAAATCAGATAATACATTAGGAAATGAAACTTACAGAAAATCTACCCATACAAACAGATACCTACATGCCTCCTCTCACCATCACCCATCTCAGAAACAATTGGTCATCAACTCCCTTGTACACAGAGCTGTCTCCATAACAGATAAAGATAATTTACAAACGGAATTACAAAACGTTAAACAAATTCTAATACAGAAAGATTGAAAAATTAAACTAATTGATAAAACAATCAGAAAATACACCCAAGAAAACAATTAAAAATAACGTAATAAAGAATGAGAGAGAAAAACGACCATCGTCCAACCCTGCAGCCAAGGTTTCACAGAACAAATACGAAAAATTTTCAACAAACACAACATCCAAACCATATTAAAAAGCACTTGCGAAAATAGGACAACTTCTTAACAATCCTAAAGACAAAAAGGCCAACGCATGAAGGAAAATGAGGGTAAAGTCAGGCTGAAACATATCACGCAATCAGCAATTAAAATCTTCAATCACCCTAATAACATCAATAGGGACAACGATTATAATGCCAATCCGATTTGGCTTTCCGTCCTTCCGAATTTTTTTAATAAGACTTGATTGGCCAATCAGGTGCGTCCTGTCACCATGGTAGGGCGCATGACCTCATACCTCTGTTTCGGGTCAGCCCTGAAGAAGTGAACCGCAATTTTCCCGAAAGGTCGACAAAATTTGTAGTTTGTATACGATTGAAACCCGAAATATCTCTTTTATCATAATGAATCATCGTGAAAGCATTAACTCTTTTATTAAAGCAGTTAAAATGACAAGCAGCAAAGCTTTTTTTGTTTAAGTAGGTGAAAAATTCAACTAAATCGTTGAAATTTCACACAAGATCGGGAATTTTGCAAAATAAAATAGTGCAATTTTTAACAAACAGTTGAATTCTAAGCACAAAAGTATGAGTTTAAAATAAGTTTTTTTTTAACTAACTGAATATATTTTAAGCCACGAAAGATAAGTTCTTATCTAAGAGTGTAAAGAGAAATCTCTGGCGACAAACAACAATTTTAAAGACAACAAACACGAATTTTAAACGAAACATTTAAATTTTCAAAAAGAGCTCTTCAAGTAAATAATTGAAATACATTTGTAGTTAATTAGTTTAACTTTAAAATAAAATTTTACAATTTGCAACCAATAATGCCATATTTTAAACCAACAAAAGAAATTTTCAACAACTAAATTTTTTAAAGAAAAAAAAATTTTAATAAATTTTATCTAGTTTTAAAAGAAGAATGACGAATTCTAAATGATTTTTCAAATCAATAGTTGAATTTTGAACAAAAGTTTTTAACGAAAAAAAGAGAAAAAGTGACTTTACTGATAATAGCGGAAAAAATTAACCTTCAGCAAAGTAATTGAATTTTCAACCTGAAACTATGAACAAAATTAACTGATTTTAAGTGCATTTTCTCCACTGGTCTAAAAACACTATAGTTTTTATAATATTGATTTTTATATATAAATTGTAAAAAAATTGCTCTCTAGCTCCGCTGATATTCGAACCCAGATATTTCAGATTGCCGAACTGATGTTGTTTCCCACCAAGCTACGAAGAGTTGAGAAAAAAATATAGAATTTTCAACAAAAAAGTTGATTTGCTGCTAAAAAGGATAACTTTTCAACAAAATTGTTGAATTTTAAACAAGTTAATTATCAGATTCGTATACATTTTAATAAAGTATAATCAATTTAAAATTAATTTTTATATAATTATATTTTTCTATTTTGCTGAATAACAGTTTTTCAATTTCTGTTTTTTACACTTAAAAAGAATTTTTACTTTCGAAATAGTTTTTATTGTTATAAAAATTTTCAAATTTTTCAATAATTAATCTTGTAAGTAACCTGACACCTTTGTATGGGATGCTTCAGGTTTATTAAAATTAACCAGAAACTAGTATTCTCCCGACATATTGTACTCATTAAAATGGATTGAATCAAGTGGACCAATAAGAAGCGATTTGACTGAACATGCAGAATGTTACACTTTTGAAATTTTAGTTTTTTTTTAATTACTTGGATATTTTTTATTAAGTTAAATTTAACAAGGCTGGGTAAAAAATCTGGAATGAATGAAATCATCCGAGCCGGAAAAAAGTGTATACTGACATTTGAAAAAAGTAAAAAAAAATATATAATCCTATCGCTATGAGTTAATTTTGAATTAAAAATTTTTGAATTCTAGTAGAAAATAATAATAAGCAGCGTGAGGAAACAAATATATATTTTTCACAGAAAAAATTTAATTTTCATGATTAATTTTTATTGGAAGCGTTGGAGAAAGTTTTGAAAATACCGTGAAGGAGTTTCTGAACGATCCCTAATGTGTTAGAGGAGGGAAAAATTTTAAAAAAATTTATCTGCGAAATAAGCGCTTCTGAGGTACCAGAGAAGACAATTGACAGACAGGCACAAGTGAGGGCTCGAAACATCTGGCGAAAGTATAAGCGAAGTTCCGAAGTATGCGAACGACGTGCGTTGCCTCGAGGGGGATGAGAGTACGTCAGATGCAAATCATCTCTGCTAATTTCTCGGAAAACTCGTGAATTCGCGGATTGTCTGCCGAAACGCAACTGGAGAGCTTCCGGTGCGATTATGCGAATCCCCGGCGTGACGTTTACTGGATTACTCACTCCGGCCGGATTTCCATACTTCCGTTTAGACTTTAGATCGTCAAACCCATTGCTGTTTTGAATTACACCCCAAAAGAGGCTCTCTAGAAACTGCGTTACCAATTTCAGGGGTGAAAAGGTTCGAGTTCAAACGACGGATTAAAAATCACTTTCATATTTCAGGTGTCAAACTCTTTTCCCTGTTTACTGTTTGGAGTAAAATCTAATTCTTTTGTTTAGTATGAAACTATTTTGCTAAAAAGTACACTACCGTCGGAAATTATGAGATCGATTGACGCAAGCACAGTTAGAAATCACTGCTGGCTTTGAACAACGATAACTCAGCGAAAAAAAATGATAGGGCATTCTTAAAAAAAACAGTTGTTAAGCCCATGAAATTCCACGTCTAGTAATGTCAAACAGTTTTTTTTTGATCTGCTGAAGAGAATACAGCACGTGATGAAAAAAAAATTCTAGATTTTCTAAAATTTTGTACCTCGACTTTAACTTTTAGCATGACCTAGGAAAATTGTTTCAAAAATCTAAAAATTATACGACATAAAGCCAGAAATTTTGTCTTTAATTTAAGCCAAAGAAACTAAAAAAATCTTTATCGATTCTCGATATACGATTACAAATGTTCAATCGTATCTTAGTTGAGTTTTAGTGGACGATGACGGTTCTCGGCCAGTCTGCTGCTCGCCTCCTTCGTTGAGGCAGGACCGAATAGGCCACGAACAGAGCTAATGCTTTATTGGGGCTCTCTTACACTATTGATTCTGCTCATCAGTAATTTTTATTTAAAATTATTGTAAATTTTTAAAATTATTTATTGTCGTTTTAATTATTTACAACTATTTCAATTCAGAGTGTCCCCATATTAAACAATAAAAAATAATGAACAGTTTTTTTTAATTTTTTAAATCTTTATCAACTAGAATATAAATAAAAATTTAGGTACATTATTACGAGAGTAAACTATTTTTTAAACGAATTAAGCAGCTAAATTCTAAATAAGTTATTTATATGAAAAACACTTAAAAATATTAAAAGTGAATGATAATGGAATTAGTAATATTATTATTTCTATTAAATTGTTTACAATTTTTCTTTGTGGTTTCCTATATATAAATTCGTTTTCTTACACCTATCCATTGTGAATTTTCACGATTATTTGATACTCCAACTTTTTCGGCAATATAATTTTCATTACACCTATCAACTGTTTTATATTTAATTAATTTTGGAACTTCCATTACTATTTACTTTTAATATTTTTGAGCGTTTTTCATATAAATAAATAATTTAGAATTTATCTGCCTAATTCGTTTGAAAAATAGTTTATTTTTTTAACAATAAACCTACATTTTTATTAATATTTTAGTTGATAAAGATTTTTAAAAATCAAAAAAACTGTTCAATACTTTTTTTTCGTTAATACGGGGATAATTCTGAATTGAAATAATTGTAAATAATTAAAAAACAATGAATAATTTAAAAAATTTAGAATAATTGAAATAAAAATTACTGATAAGCAGAATCAAAAGTATAAGAGAGCCCCAGTCAAGCACCACCTCTGTTCGTGGCCTATTCGGTCCTGCCTCAACGAAGGAGGCGAGCAGCAGACCGGCCGAGAACCGTGATCTTCCACTAAAACTCAACTCAGATACGATTTAACATTTTTAATCGTATCTCGGGAACCGATAAACATTTTTTAAGTTTCTTTGGCTTATATTGAAGACAAAATTTCAGGCTTTATGTCGTATAATTTTCAGATGTTTGCAACACTTTTCCTAGGCCATGCTAAAAGTTGAAGGCGAGGTACAAAATTTTATAAAATCTAGAATTTTTTTTTAAAAACTTATCACGTGCCGTATTCTCTTCAGCAGATAAAAAAAATCTGTTTGGCATTACTAGAAGTGGAATTTCATAGGATTTCCAACTCTTTTTCTATAAATGCCTTAATTTTTTTTTTGCTGAGTTATCGTGGTTCAAAGCCACAAGTGATTTTTAATAGTGCGTGCGTTAATCGATCTCATAATTTCCGACTTTCGGTTGAAGATTCATCTCTATGGTTGAAAATTTGTCTATATTTTTGGATTAAGAATTTATTATTTTTTTAATTGAAATTTAAGTTTTCCATTTCATTTTAAAGTTGCATAATTTCCCAGTCATAATGCATAATTTTTAGATATGATTTAAAAACATTTAAAAAGATTTCAAAACTTGTCAAAGAAGAATCTTAAAGATTTTAGGGAAATTTTGAACATTATGCAGAATAAATAAAAAAATGCAGGAAAACTTTTAATGATTTTTAGAGGTTAAAAGGCTTAGAAGGTCTCACAAGATTAAAAAAAAAAGAATTTTCCTTATATTCGTCTGAACAATTTCTTATTTTGAAGAATTTACTTTTTAAACAAATTTTAATTTTGAAAAAGAGGTAAGAAGATTTTGAAGAAACTTTTTTTAATATTTAGTAGAATTGGTAAGATTTAAAATTAATTTTAAAATGTTAATGATTTTTAGAAATTTCGATTTTTAAAGTTTTCAAAACCGAATTGAGGAGCTTTAAAATAATTTTGTGAGTATTCAAGAGAATAAAAATTTTTTTTCAAATTTTTGGGAAGATTTAGAAAATTAATTTTTTTTTAAATTTTTAATGATATTTGAAAACTTTGAGAAAAAGTCGAGTCAGATAAAGTCATTTTCAGGAATTCAAGACGTTTTGAATAGCTCGGAAATATTTTAAAAAGGGGGGACAATTGCGCAAAAAAAGAAAATTTTAAAGCAAAATTTTCTATTTTTCAAGATTACAATATAAAAACAAATGAAAAATCAAGTAAATCCAAGAAATATTTAGTTGAATTGATGAGATTTAAAATTAATTTTAAAATGTAAAAGATGTTTAGAGCTGTCGATTTTTAAAGTTTTCAAAATTTGACATGAGGAGCTTTAAAATAATTTTTAAAGTTTTCAAGAGAACAAAATCTTTTTTTATATTTCTGATAAGATTTAGAAAATTATGAGGTATTTTTTTTAATTTTCATTGATATTTGAAAACTTTGAGAAAAAGTCGAGTCAGATAAAAATATTTTCAGGAATTCAAGACGTTTTGAATAGATTAGAACTATTTGAAAAAGGGGAAAAATTTTCGAAAATTTATTGAAGATTTCTTCATTTGATCCCAATTTCCAAAAGTCCTAAACGTTTTTAAAAAAGAATGGGATTTTTTATAATATTTTGTTAATTACTGTAAGATAAAAAATTATCTTTAAAATCATCTAGAATATTAAAAAATCCTTTTTCTAATATTTTGATTTTTGATTGATTTGAGTGTTGGCAAAGAAAAGAAATATTCTTGAAGAGGGTTGAAACTTTAAAGATTCTGTTAATTTTTTTTTTTTTGGAAATGAATTAATTTTTGGTAACGAACAATAGAACCATTGCACTTTTTGTTTGAAAATTGATATTTTTATTTTAAAATTGACCTGCGGTAGTTGAAAATCCATTTTCTTTTCACAAACTCGCCTATTTTAAATCTAAATTAATTTTCTCCTTTAAAAAAATCATACTTTTTGGTTGGAAACACAACTGTTTGGTGAATGAATAATTTTTTTGTTAGGATATCATATTTTTATTTTAAATGTTTGTCGGAATTTTATCTTTTTTAGTCGTTACAAACTATTAAAAATGTTATTATTATTATTATTCAGTGGATTTTTTAATAGTGTTTTTCTGTTTTTTTAATAAATTAATGCCAATGATTATGCCTTTGGGTATAGCACTCTGATAAAAAAGGTCGAAGCTTTTTTAAAATTATGAAAGATTTGAGGGGAAAAGGTTTAGATTTTATTTTAAAAGAATAATTTTAGATTTTGAAGCTTTCAAAATGTGGGGTGAAATAATATGGAAGACTTTGAGGAAATTTTTTATAGGTTTTGAGGAATTACAAATTTTGTAGGTAAACTGAATTTTTTCATAGAGCATTGCAAAAAAAAGTTCTTAAGATTGGAGTAAGTTTAAGAGATATTCAGAAGCTCCTAACGATTCAAAAAAAATTAAGACATTCTAAGCTTGTTTAGAATATTGTAAAATTCTGCGAAAATAAGACATTTTTTCAGTTTCTAGGAAAAATTCAAATAATTCTTTATTTCGAAAAATTAGTTTTCAAAGATTATTTGAAAACGTTTACAAATATATCAAAACTTTTCAGATAAGAGAGAATTTTACTTATATTCGTGTAAACAATTTCTTATTTTTAAAAATTTACTTTTAAAATAAAATTTTAATTTTGAAGAAGAGGTAAAAAGATTTTAAAGTAAAATTTTTCTACTTGGCAAGATTAAAACATAAAAACAAATGAAAAATCAAGTAAATTCAAGAAATATTTAGCAGAATTGATGACATAGAAAATCAATTTTAAACTGGAAAAGATTTTTAGGGATGTAGATTTCTAAAGTTTTCAAAACTAAATTGAAAAGCTCTAAAATAATTTAAAAAGTTTTCAAGAGAAAAAAAATTTTCTTCAAATTTCTGGGAAAATTTAGAAAATTATAAGGTATTTTTTTAAAAATTTGAAATGATATTTAAAAATTCTAAGAAATTTTGAGTCAGCTCAAAATATTTTTCGAAATTCAAGAGGTTTTGAATAGATTAAAAATATTTAAAAAAGTAGAAAATTTTTTGAAAATTCAATAAATATTTCTTCATTCCATCCCAATTTCCAAAAGACCTAAACGCCTTTGAAAAAGAATGGGATTTTTTATAATATTATGTTAAATTCTATAAGATAAAAATTTTCTTTAAAATCTTTTAGATTGTTTTCTGACCCGCCTGAAATATTAAAAAATCCTTTTTTTTATTCTCTGATTTTCGATTGATTTGAGTCTTGACAAAGAAAAGAAATATTCTTTAAGAGGGTTGAAACTTTAAAGATTCTGCTAAAAATTGTTTTTTGGTAATGAATTTATTTTTGGTAACGAACAATGTAACAATTGCATTTTTTGTTTGAAAATTGATATTTTTATTTTAATAATGACCTGCGGCAGTTGAAAATCCATTTTCTTTTTACAAACTCGTCTTTTTTTTGTAATAAATTAATTTTGTCCTTTAAAAAATCATGCTTTTTGGTTAAAAATACAACTGTTTGGTGAATCAATAACTTTTTTGTTAGCAAGTCAAATTTTTAGGTTGAAGGTATGTCGGAATTTTATCTTCATAAGCCGTTAAAAACTTTTAAAAATGTTTTTATCATTAGTATCATGCGGAGGAATTTTTAATAGTGTTTTTATGTTTTGTTATCGAATTAATGCCATTAATTATAGCAATGAGTATAGCGCTCTAATAAACAAGTTAGAAGCTTTTTAATAATTATGAAAGATTTCCTAAAATTTCGAGAAAAGATGTCGGAAGATTTTAAAGTAAATTTTTTCTATTTGACAAGATTACAATATAAAAATAAATGAAAAATCGAGTAAATTGAAGAAATATTTAGTTTAATTGATAACATAAAAAATTAATTTTAAAATGGAAAAGATTTTTAGAGATGTCGATTTTTAATGTTTTCGAAACTAAATTGAGAAGCTTTAAAATAATATTTAAAGTTTTCAAGAGAAACAAAAAATCTTCTTCAATTTTCTGGGAAAATTTAGAAAATTATAAGGTATTTTTTTTTTAATTTTAAATGATATTTAAAAATGTTGAGAACTTTTGAGTCAGCTAAAAATATTTTCACGAATACAAAACGTTTTAAATAGATCAGAAATATTTGAAAAAGGGGAAAAATGTTCGAAAATTTATTACATATAAATACTATTAAATGAAATTTTTTTTAATCTTGTAGATTCTTTTCTGATCCGCTACGAATATTCAAAAATTCTTTTTTTTTCTATTTTCTGAAGAATCTTATGAAAAATATAATTATATATACTTAAAAACAAACTGATAATACTAAGTTTCTTGTTCTCAGATATCAGAATTTAATTTCAACATGGATTTACTATAACACTTCGAAAAATAATTTTCGATTGATATGATTGTTCACAAGGATAAGAAATATTCGTTGAAGATTTTTTTTTAAGATTGCCTATATAAATGTTATAATATTTTAGTTTTGTCATACATCCTATTTGAAAACAAAAATATCACATTTAAGAGTTCGTTATTTAATTGTAATAGAAAAAAATATTTTATGATTTATTATATTTAAACATAACCCAAAAATGAATAACAAAACCACATATTAGCGATGAATATTTCCGAAAATATAAATTAACGAATTATAAATTAAAAATTAATTCTTAAATTCCCATAAATATTTCTGTTCCTGAAATTTAAATTTGCCGACAATAAATAATAAATTATCAATCAATAGCTCATAAAATAAATAATCAATTAACTATATTTGGAAGCTCTAAATTAGAGGAATTGAAATATTTGTTGTAATTTAGTAATTCGTTTATTTTATAAGTCAGTCTCGAAGTCGGTATTTTTTAATAATTTTTTTAATTAATTTTTTTATTATTTTTTATATGTTCTGAATATCCATGCAATTTTGTTGTTTGAATTATTTCAATCGTGCCGGTTTTTCTTACAGTTAACAAATAAATTAGTAAGTGAATAAGTCTTGTTCATTTACTGACTCTACAATATAAAGGAAAAATTATTTTAAACGGATTTTCATAATTCTTTTGTAATTTTCACGTATTCATAAATCTTTTTCTTTAAACTGATTTTCTTAACTTCTAATTGGCCTATTTTATTTTTATTTAAAATCTACATTTTACGGTCGAAAATTCAACTATTTTTTAAAAAAATTGCCTTTTTCGTATTTTTTGTTTATGGTAAAAAGTCATCTTTCTTGGACGAAAATAAATTTTCTTGCTTAAGAATAAACTTTTTCAATGAATATTACTGTCTTCGAAAAAATTCTTTATAATTATTAAAAAATGAAGCTATTTTTTTCAAATTGAAATATTTGCAACCAAACAAATTGCAATTTTTATATATTATGCTTAAAAATTAGATACTTAGGTTAAAAGTCAATCTTGTTATGTTGAAAATTCAGCTATTTACTTGAAAATTCAAACTGGCGAAATTAAGTTCTTTTTAACAAAAAATGTGAGTTTTTCATTATTCGTAGAGAACACAACTTTTTTAGCTAAAAATTTAACTATTAGTTGAAAATTATTATGAAAATTCGTATTTAAAAAAATGGATAAGCTACTTGTGGGGGGGGGGGGGGGTCGAAAAAGTCAAAAATTGACATCATTGTTTATGGACAGCCCTTAAAAGATGAAAAAATTGAGAACAACAAAGTAAGCAATGAGTTGTTTTAAATTTACGAGTACCGGATTAGCTCGAGTGCATGATTAAACAACTGAGGTGTTTTATGCTCGACTCTCGAAGATTGCGTGACTCAACGGCCACATCCGTTTCCGTCTTGCGGTCAACCGCTTGAAACCCTTAAACCAATGTATGTTCTCTGCTTCTAGTGTTATAACTATCAACCCATTTCTTTTTACATAGTCCACCTTTCAATGGGATTGTTGCATTCAAAAATTTTCCTATTTAAATTAAAAGATCACTAGAAAACTAATGTAACGACTAAAGAAAATTTTTCCTACATAAGTTTGAATACACGTTTTTTCATTTTTAAAATATAATTTTTGAATTTTCGCGGGGAAATATGATTCGGAAATTAGGATTAGGATAAAAAAATTAGGATTTAAAAAATTATATTTTCTTTTTTCATTAATAATAATTAAAGTGTTTAAATTTCGCGGGAAAATGTATAGCTACAATTCGGAAAGGGCGCCTAATTTGAATGTAAAAGGAGAACAATCGATACACAATTAATATCCCAATTTATAAATTATTCTAGGTACAAAACTAATTATATAACTATAAGATTATGAATGTTAATGCAAAAAAAATTTGTTTCTAAATACATTTTGAACACTTGTTGAGTTGAGTTGAGTTTTTAAATAAAAAAAAAATATTTTGAACCTAAGAAATTAATCTTTAAGTAAAACGATAAACCTTGAACCAAAAATATGAATTTTTAGACAAGTAGATGAATTTTCAACAAAAAATAAATCCTCAACCTACAAAAAACGAATTTTGTAACAAAATAATTTTTTTGCATAAAAAATTTTGTTTTTTCTAATAAGAAAATTATTAAATTTTTAGTTTACAAAATAAAATTTCAACCAAAAAAATTAATTTTTACAAAATAATTTAATTGCAAACCTAAAAGATGAATTTTCTACACAGAAAGATAATTTAAAAAAAATCAATTTTCAACTAACAAAAAAAGAATTTTAACTCAAATAAATTAAGTTTTAATGCCGTTTACGAATTTTTTAAAAAAATATGAATTTTAGACCAAATAGTGAAATTTTCTACCCGAGAGATGAATTTCTATAAAAAACAAAAAAACAGAATAGTTAAATTTTCTATAAAACAGAACATTTTTTAACAAAATATAAATTAATAAATTTATAACTAAAAAGATCAATTTTATAACAAAACTTTAATGCTTAAATTTTCAGTTAGTACAATAAATTGTTTCAGCCACAGAAATTAATTTTTAATTAAAAGGATGAAGTTTTTAAATAATGAGACTATTCTTTCTCCTAAAAAAGACGCAAAATTAACAAATAGTTAAATTTTCGCCAAAAACAGATTATTGTTCAACTAAATATGGAATAATTAAATATTTAGTAAAAAAACCTAAGTTTCAATAAAAACAAAGTAAATTTTGAACAGTTACATTTTCAGTTAAAAAATAAATTCTAAATTAGAAAAAACTAATTTTGAACCAATAAGATCAATTTTTATAGAAAAATTAGTGAAATTTTAACAAAAAACATGAACTTTCTACCAAACATTTAAATTTTAAAAGAATTTTTAACCAAAAACATAAATTATTCGCTTAAAAAGACAAATTTTGAACAAACATGTGCAAATAACATTTTTCCATTATAACAATTAATTTTTAACTACAAAACATAATTTTTGATAAAATAATATAATTTTAAATCGAGAAGATGAATTTTCTACCAAGAAAGATACAGTTTCCATAAAATATCTAAATTTTCAACTAAAAAAGATAATTTACAAAAGATAAACTAGAATAGTTCAATTTGCAATTAAAACAGTAATTTAAAAAAAAAACTAATTTTCAACTAACAAGAAACGAATTTTCAGTCTAAGAAATTAATTCTCAATCACGTTTATGAATTTAAAACAAATGAATTTTAGACCAAATAGTGGAATTTTCAACCCGAGAGAAGAATTTATATAAAAAACAAAAAAATAGAATAGTTAAATTTTCTGTAAAACAGAACTTTTTTTAACGAAAAATAAATTCTTGAATTTATAACTAAAAAGATAAATTTTTTACCTAAACTTTAACACTTCAATTCAATTAACCTCAAGTTTCTATAAAAACAAAGTTGTTTTTGAACGAAAAAGTATTATTTTTAACGAATAAGATTAAAATTCTATTAAAAAAGTTCAATTAAAAAAAAAAATTGTACAGTCACATTTTCAGTTAAAAAATAAATTTTAAATTAAAAGAACTAATTTTTAACAAATAAAATTAATTTTCTAGCAAAATAGGTGAAGTTTTAAAAAGTAAATGAACTTTCAGCCAAATATTAAAATTTTTAAACAATTTTAAGCCAAAAGGATGAATTATTATTATTTAATAATTATTAATTATAATTATTCACGTAAAAAGACAAATTTTGAACAAACATGTGCAAATAACATTTTTCCATTATAACAATTAATTTTTAACTACAAAACATATTTTTGACAAAATAGATTAATTTTAAATCGAAAAGATGAATTTTCTACCAAGAAAGATACAGTTTTCATAAAATATATAAATTTTCAACTAAAAAAAATAATTTACGAACCAAAACTAGAATGGTTCAATCTGCAATTAGAAAAGTAATTTAAAAAAATTAATTTTCAACTAACAAGAAACGAATTTTCAGTCAAATAAATTAAGTTTTAATGCCGTTTACGAATTTTTAAACAAAAATATGAATTTTAGACCAACTAGTGGAATTTTCAAACCGAGAGATGAATTTCTATTTAAAAAAAATAGAATAGTTACATATTCTCTGAAACAGAACATTTTTTAACGAACAGGAAATTAATGAAATTGTAACTAAATAGATAAATTTTCTACAAAAACTTTAATACTTAAATTTTCAGTTAGTGCAATAAATTCTCAACCAAAAAAGTAACAAATCTTCGACAAAATAGTTACAGAAATTAATTTTTAAATAATTTTTCAAATAATGAGAATATTCTTTCTACTAAAAAAGACGGAATTTTAAAATATAGTTAAATTTTCGCCAAAAACATATAAATGTTCAACGAAATATAGAATAATTAAATTTTGAGTAAAATGCTTAAGTTTTAATAAAAACAAAGTAAATTTTGAACGAAATAATATAATTTTTAACGAAGAAGATTAAAATTCTATCAAAAAAGATAAATTTATAAAAAAAAGGAACAATTACATTTTCAGTTAAAAAATAATTAAGAAATTAGAAAAACCTAATTTTCAACAAAAAAGATTAATTTTCTAGGAAAAAAGGTAAAGTTTTAACGAAGTACATGAATTTCCAACATGATGATTCATCAACCAAATTTTTGAGTTTTTAACAACTTAGTTCTACTTCTATCTGAATAGTTGAATTTTTAAACAAATTAACTTTTTCATTCTTATCTTTATGACGTTTTATATTATAAGCCAAAGTTAATTTTTTAGTGAGATTTAGTCACGATTGACTGTTGCTTTTTGACCATCTTAAATATAAAAATATCTCTTTCAGAAACCCTGAAGTGAATTTTTGTTAAAGATTTGTTTAAAAAGTGTTTTCGATTTTTTTTTTAGAGAAAATGATTAAATTTAAATAATTTAAAATGAATAAATTAAAATAAATTAAAATAAATAAATTAAAATAAATTAAAATAAATAAATTTAAATAAGGAAATAAATGTTTTACAAATATTAACATTTTAAAAATTGTGAGCATTATTTCAAAAGTATATTTTCTACAATTCGTGCAACGACCCCATTCTTCTGGAAATTTATTTATTGTAGAAAAATGGTTTGATAGAAACATTATTGAAGGAATTTAAGGTCAAGAGACTCGGAAAGAGTTGGAAAAGGTCATGAAATGCCATAGACGTCTTGTCGGCTGACATTAGAGGCACGAAATGCCATCAACCCCTAGTCAAACTTTCCTCACGATTTATACTTACTAGCATCGACAATCGCGCGTGTAGTTTTTCGATTTGAGGGGAAAAAATATTTTACATTTTTTCATATTTTATTCAAATTGGTAATGCTTTTTAACACTACAACTTTACCTAAAATTAGATTCTAAGATTTATGGACAAGGAAGTAAGTATTATCAGTTTGCTTTTAAAATTATCTGAATATATATTTCCTAATATTCTTTAGAAAATTCAAAAACTTTTTTTGGAAATTTCAAATAGAGCAAAAATAAATCTTGAAAATGGAAAAATAATATTTATAGGATTTCATGAAATATTAGTAGAATTTTAAGTCCCTTAACATTGTATTTAGGGATTGCAGAAGTTTAAAAAATTGAAAATATTTGATAAATTTCTGATAATACTTCTAAATATTTCTTTCTCAAAACTTAAAAACACTTAAGCTTGTTTTAAGACTTCCTCGAAATAAATTCGTATTTTTCATGAAATCAAAGGACGATATTCTCCAATATTAAAGAAATCGCCTTAAAAACTTCAAGATTTTTTTTACAATTATGAAAACTTTCTGAATTTTATTTGGAAATTTTCTGAATTGTTTTAAAATATTTTTAAATATTTTCTAACAATAATATATAGAAAAATAAAAATTATTACAAACTTTTTAGGCTATTTAAAAAATAAACTTTTTCAGTCTCTTAAAACTTGTAAAGTTTTTGAACAATGTGCAATATGTTTTGCTCGAAATCATTAAAAAATTTAATTTCATTAAAAATTTCGTGAATCCTTTTGAGCATTCAAACCGTTTTCGAATTTTTAAAGCTTTGTTTTTAAATATCCTACAATCTTTATCAAAATTTAAGGAAAGCATTCAAAATTTATTGAAATTATTTTAAATTTTCCTAGGATGTTTAGGAAAACTTTTCGATTCTCTTGGGACCTTCCAAAATTCGTAAAAACCTTCTAAGTTTTTCGTTCGATATGATAAAAAATGTATGTTTTATTTTAAATTTAGTAAAATCTTATCAACTTTTAAATTATTTTTTAATCTTTTTATAACTACTAACAATAACTAGTAACAATCGATTTAATTTGTTGGAATTTTTTAAATAACGTAATCTGGAAAAGTTACACATCTTTTTAACAAGAAGCTCTACCCTTTTTGGAAATTTTAACAAATAATTTGAAATTTTTTGGAATCTTATTTAATTTTTTCCTAAAATACATTTTTAGTTATAAAGGTTCGTAAACTTTTGGTTGAAAATCCTAAAAAATGTTCATTTTGTTAAGAACTTTTCACAATGCTTATTAAGTTTTAGCTAATTTTTTTTATCTATTTTGATACCTTCAAATCGTTGGTCTTCTTTTTCAATTGTCTTTTAAAATTAATATTTAGTTTGAAAAAATTATTTAGAATTTTCCCATAAATCTAAAGGAATTTTTTCTACTCTCTTGAAAATTTCTTAAATTCTTAAAAACTTCTAAATTTTTGAATTTTTTTGAAACATTTTCAAATTTTAAGATATTTTATATTCTTCCAAAAATTCCTAAAACATCAAAATATATTTTAAAATGAATTGATTGTCTCTTAAAAACAGTTTTGAATTCTGTTTTAACTTTATCAAATAAACAAAATGTTTCTAAAAATCCTAAGTCAGTTTTGATATTCTCTTAAAACCCGTAAAATTTCGGGAATTTTTTTTTTTCTTCAAAAATTGTCTTATTTCAGTTTTGAAAGATCTCCAACATTTAAAATGTTTTAGTATATTTTTAAGTTTGCCTGAAAAATAATGATTTAAAAATCAAAAATCATTTGAAGTTTTCCCACGAATTTTAGGAAAAATTTGCTATGCTCGTGAAAACTTTTAAAACAGTTAGATAGCTTCTACATTATTTGTGCGAAATCTTTTGAACTTTCTTAAGTTTTTTTTATAAAATTTTGTAATCTCGCGAATATGAGAAATTTTACTTTAGAATCCTTGACATTTTTTGCTGAATTCTAAGACATCATTTAAAATTTTTTGAACTTTTTTTCAATCTTCTCTTGAAATTTATTTATTTTTTAAAAATATTTTTAAAAAAGGAAAAGGAATTGTAATTTTTTTTTTTTTGAAATTGTTAAGACTTTTTCACACTATAAATTTACCTAAAATTAGATTCTAAGAATTATGGAGAAGAAAGTAAGTATTATCAGTTGGTTTTTAAAATTACCTGAATATATATTTTCTAAAATTCCTTAGAAATTTCCAAAAGTTGTTTTGAAAATGTCAGATACAGCGAAAATTAATCTAAAAAACAAAAAAATAATATGTATAGAATTTTATGAAATATTAGTAGAATTTTCAGTCAATTTACATTATATTTAGGGATTTCAGATGTTTAAAAAAATTAAAACTGTCCACATTTTTCATTAAATCAAAGGACGATATTCTGCAATGTTAAATAAATCGCCTCAAAGTCTTCAAGATCTTTTTTACAATTTTGAAAACTTTCTGAATTTTTTTTCTAAATTTTCTAAATTGTTTTTAAATATTTAAAATATTCTTTAAAAATTTAATAAGAGAAAGAACAAAGTTATTACAAACTTTTCAGGCAATTTAAAAATTTAACTTTTTTAGTCTCTTAAAACTTGTAAGGTTTTTGAACAATGGACAATATATTTTGGTCAAAATATTTAAAAAAATGCATTTTATTTAAAATTTCGTTAACCCCTTTTAGCTTTTAAACTGTTTTTGATTTTTTTTAACTTTGTTTTCCTAAGATGTTTAAGATTTAGTCAATTCTTGTTAACCTTTAAATTATTTTTTAATCTTTTTAAAACTATTAAAAATCGACTTAACTTGGTATTTTTTAAATAACGTAATCTGGAAAAGTAAAAAAAAATTTTAACAAGAATCTCTATTCTTTTTAGAAATTTTAGCAAATTATTCGAAATTTTTTAGAATCTTTTTTGATTTTCTCGTAAAATAAATTTCTAGTAATAAGAATTTGTAAACATTTTGTTGAAAATCTTAAAAAATCTGCATTTTGTTTTAAACTTTTCACAATGCTTTTTAAGTGTTCACTAATTTTTTCATCTTATTTGATACCTTGAAATCGTAAATCTTCTTTTTCAATTTTCTTCAAAAAATTAATTTTTTGTTCTCAAAAATTATTTGAAATTTTCCCATGAATCTAAAGGAATTTTTCCTACTTTTTTGAAAATTTTTTAAATTCCTAAAAACTTCTAAATTTTTGAATTTTATATCATAAAAATATATTTTACAATGAATCGATTGTCTCTAAAAAACATTTTTAAATTCTGTATTAACCGTATAAAATTAACAAAATGTCTCTAGAAATCCCAAGTCAATTTTGATATTCTCTTAAAACCCGTAAAATTTCGGGAATTTTTTTTTAACTTCAAAAATTGTCTTATTTCAGTTTTAAAAGATCTCCAACATTTAAAATGTTTTAGAATATTTTTAAGTTTGCCTGAAAAATAATGATTTAAAAATCAAAAATCATTTGAAGTTTTCCCACGAATTTTAGGAAAAATTTGCTATTATCGTGAAAACTTTTAAAACACTTAGATAGCTTCTAAATTATTTGTTCGAAATCTCGCAAATATGAAAAATTTTACTTTGAAATCCTTAAAATTTATTGCTGAATTCTAAGAAATCATTTGAAATGTTTTGAACTTGTTCTTAAACTTCTCTAGAAATTTTTTTTTTTATAAAAAATATTTTTAAAAATGGAAAAAGAATGGTAATTTTTATTTTTATTGAAATTGTTAATGCTTTTTAACACTAAAAATTCACTTAAAATCGGATTCTATGATTTATGGACAAGGAAGTTAGTATTATCAGTTTGTTTTTAAAATTATCTGAATATATATTTTCTAAAATTCCTTAGAAATTTCCAAAAGTTTTTTTGAAGATGTCAGATAAAGCGAAAATTATTCTAAAAAACAAAAAAATAATATGTATAGAATTTTATGATATATTAGTAGAATTTTCAGTCTCTTTACATTATATTAAGGGATTTCAGAAGTTAATAAAAAATTGAAACTATCCGGACTTTTCTCATTAAATCAAAGGACGATATTCTGCAATGTTAAATAAATCGCCTTAAAGTCTTCAAGATCTTTTTTACAATTTTGGAAACTTTCAGAATTTTTTTTGGAAATTTTCTGAATTGTTTTGAAATATTTTTAAATATTCTTTAAAAAATTAAATTAGAGAAAGAAAAAAAATTATTATAAACTTTTCAGGCAATTTAAAAAATTACCTTTCTCAGTCTCCTAAAACTTGTAAAGTTTTTAAACAATCGACAAAAGATTTTGCTCGAAATCTTTAAAAAAATTTATTTCCTATAAAATTTAATCAATTCCTTTCAGCTTTTAAACTGTTTTCGATTTTTTTTTAACCTTGTTTTCCTAGGATTTTTAAGAAATTTTTTTATTCTTGTTGGACCTTATAAAATCCTTAAAAATTTTCTAAAAATTTCGTTCGATATCTTAAAAAATTTATGTTTCATTTAAAATTTAGTCAATTTTTGTCAAATTTCAAATTATTTTTTTTTTTTTTAAACTACTAACAATCTCTTTAAATTTTGGGCATTTTTTAAATAACGTAATCTTGAAAACTTACAATATTTTTAACAATATTTTCTACCCTTTTTAGAAACTTTAGCAAATTATTTGCAATTTTTTGAAATCCATTTTGAATTTCTAATAAAATACATTTTTAGTAATAAAAATTCGTGAACTTTTTGTTGAAAATCTTTAAAAATCTGCATTTTGTTTAGAAGTTTTCACAATGCTTTTTAAGTTTTAACTAATTTTTTCATCTAATTTGATACCTTCAAATCGTTGGTCTTCTTTTTTAATTCTCTGTTAAAATTAATTTTTTGTTCTGAGCAATTATTTGAAATTTTCCCATAAATCTAAAGCAATTTTTTCTACTCTCTCGAAAATTTTATAAATTCTTAAACACTTCTACATTTTTTAATTTTTTTTTAAATCTCTGTCAAATTTTAAAATATTTGTTTTTCTTCTCAAAATTCCTAAAGTATTAAAATATATTTTTAAATGAATCGATTGTCTCTAAAAAAATTTTTTTAATTATGTATTAACTATATAAAATAAACAAAATGTTTCTAGAAATCCTGAGTCTGTTTTGAAATTCTCCTAAAACCCGTGAAATTTCTGGAATTTTTTTTTTAAATATTTAAAAATCAAAAATCATCTGAAGTTTTGCCACGATTTTTTGAAAAATTTTCTATTCGTGTGAAAACTTTTAAAATACTTAGATAGCTTCTACATTATTTGTACGAAATCTTTTGAACTTTCTTAAGTTTTTATATAAAATTTTGTAATCTCGCAAAAATGAAAAACTTTGATTTAGAATCCTTGACTTTTTTTTCTAAATTCTAAGACACCTTTCAAAATGTATTGAAACTTTTCTCAAATTTCTCTTGGAATTTATTTATTTTTTTAATATTTTTAAATTTCCCAATGAATGTTCAAAACATATTGTTCTGTCTCGAAACCTTTCAAAATTCTCAGAAAGGTCCTAAAATGTTTTCATGATCTTTCAAATCTACATTTTGTTAATTATTTTAATCTTCTCAGGATTAAAATTATCAAATTTTTTTTTAAAACTTCTAAATATCTTTTATATGGTGAATTTTGTTGACAGAAGTAACAGATCCTGAAGAAATAAGAATATTTGCTAAAAATGGTCTTACATTCTTTTTGGGTATATATTTTTTAATTTTTCAAAAAAAAAAAATAATTGTATAAAATCAAACCTTAATCATTAAAAAATTTTCCTACATCGTACGGATTATTTTTTTATAATTGGTACTGACGCTTTTTATATTATGAAATTCTAAATTACTTTTCATAATTTAATTTTTATAATCTGTGTAAAATTTCTAAAAATAAAAACAAAATAAAAGAAATCATAATTATCATTCATTAAAAAGTGGAACGTTCAATTATATAATTAATTTTTATTGGTATTTTTAAATAATTCATGGTCACTAAAGCTCTGAATTTCAGTTCTACATTTCAAGAGCTGCAATGTTTTAATGTCGATAATTCAGTTTAATTGAGCGTGCTGTCGATATTTACCTATCGTCCTTTTATCAACTAATTTTCATCTCATCCCAAAAATACGAAAATTTTAAAGTTTAGTTAAAATTCCTCTATCTTTTTGTTTTTACAACTTTTCTGTAAAATTCATGACACTATAGTCCCTGCAATAAAACTCGTGATAAAATACGATGAAATTCTGTCTCGTTTAACAGGAGTCATCTTTTTACCTCTCAGAAGTGATAGTACTTAATTCAAAGTTATCTCGTTTCACTCAGAGGGAGGAGAGAAAGCTCGAGGCAAGTAAGCTTTCTTGACTTATGATCCGTGAGATGAAACATCGAAACTCAGACCTTTGTCTATGAAAGCCCACCATTATTGTCGGCACGGGACACCCCTCTCCTTCAGGAATAAGCACTAAGCCTCTTCTCAGCATTGTACTGTTTGTTCGTGTAAAGTATACCATTGTCACATTATTACTACTCCTCAAGAGTCAAAGGATAATAACTTTTAAACGAAATTATTCAACATTTCTCGAAATAATCCTCTTCTTCAAAAGTTGCACTTTCAAACTTTTTATTCAGGGTTTCGTAGCCCCGGCAGAAACCCTAAAAGTTTAAGTCGGATGTTTCTCCGTTGTTCGTACTTTTTCCAAGAAGGGAAAATGTGGTAAAATTATTAGAGTAGGAGCAGGGGGCGGGAGGGGGGGGGGGTAAAAGAAAATGTAGGAACTGCTGCAAGAAAAGGCAACAGGGTAAAGATGGAGGGGAAATTCGAGGTGAAAAAGTACGGGAATTGAGGAGAAATAACGGGAAATAAGTGCTATGGAAATATGAGTATAAGGAAAAAAGGGTTAGGAGAGTAAAGGGAGTGAGGCGTGCGAAAGTAAGGAAAAGAGAAGTAGGGGTAGTGAGTAATAAAGAATTAGGAGAAGTGTAGAAACATTATAGAAGAGTCAGTGAGGCAAATTAGGGGAAATAAGGGTCAGGGAAGTAGAGGTGAAGTAATAGTAAATAAGGGAAAGAACAAGTTACAGGGTATAAGAGGTAGTAGGAGGAAAAGTAGGTAAAATGAAGAAAATTATCGGTAGGAACGTAGAGGACGTAAGGGGAAACAAGAGGCTGAAAATTAAGGTGATTTGAAGGTGTAAAAGAGTGGATTAGGTAAAATAAGGGTTAAGGAAGGGAATGTGAGGGTAGGTTGAACAAAAGTTAAGAGAGTGGGATAAATGAGTTGTATGAAACTAGAAAATTTGAGGGGGGGATGTGAAGTGTAGAAGTAGAGTAAGTGATCAGTCGAAAATTGAGGAGATGGAGAAGAAGTAAAAAGCGGAAGATGTTAGAAGAAAATAAGAAGTGAGGAATGATAAGGGAAGCGAATGTAAGAAGAATTAAGTGGAAGAGAAGTAAAAAACTTCAGGTATGATCAAGAGTGGGAAACCTAAAGGATTCAACCATGAATTAGAGGTGGGTAAGTAGAGGAAAAGATGTAAAATGTTAAAAAGGAAATTATAAAAAGAGATAGGAAATGAGGGATGAATTAGTCAGGGGATTTTAAAGGATGAAATTAGTTGGGAATAAAGGAGGGGGAGATAGAAAGTAATATAAGAGAGGATGGGTGGAAAATTAGAGAAAGTCAGAAGTGAGTAGAGTGAATGTAGAGTAAAGAAGGGATCCAGTAGTCTAATTAAGAAAAGTTAATTGTAGGAGAGTAGAGAAATAAAAAGAAGTAAGGGGGTGGTAAAGTATGGGGATAAAAGAGAAGTGGGAGAAGAGAAGGGAGGCGAACTAGAAGAATTGTTTGAAAATGATGAAGGTAGGATGAATTAAGGGAAGTGAGGGGATGAACTAGTAAAAATGCAGTGGATGTGAGAGTAAATTAGGGGTTCTTATGTAAAGAAAGGGATAGGAAATGAGGAGTGGGTCAATAGAGAAAGAGTTAAGAAAGGGTAAGTACAGAATGGAGAGGGAATAATATATGAATTAGGCACGGGATATTAAATGTAAAAGAGGGACGGGTTATAAAAATTAGGGTTTTCAAAGTAGAAGGTATTATGGGAAGTGAGTAGTAGAATACGTGGCGGGAAAGTAGAAAAAATGTGGGGGTCAGTAGGCGAAATTAGAGGAATTAAGGAAAGGGGAGTAGGGACATTTCAAAGAAGTAATGGGGTGGTAAAGTATGGGAATTGAAGGGAAGTGGGAGAAGAAAAGGGTAGCGAACTAGAAGAACTGTATGGAAATGAGAAAGGTAGGATAAGTTAAAAGAAGTTAGGAGATGAAGTAGTAAAAACGCAGTGGATGTGAGAGTAAGTTAGGGATATTTAGGTGAAGAAAGGGATCGAAAAATAGTAGTGATTCAAAAGAGAAAGAGATAAGAAAGGAGAATGGTGGAATTAAGAGTGAATAAGGGATGAATTATGCACGGGATATTAAAGTTAGAAGATGGGTGGGCCAGAAAAATAAGGGGTTTTAAAGTAGAAGGTATTTTTGGAAGTGAGGGGTAGAATATGTGACGGGAAAGTAGATAAAATGCGGGAGTGAGTAGGGGATGTTAGAGAAAATAAGGGAAGGGGAGTAGGGGACTTGAAAAGAAGTAGGGGGGGTAGGGAAGTATGAGAATTGAAGAAAAGGGAACTAGGGGAAGAGTATGGAAATAAGGGAGGAAAGTTAAGTGAGAAGAAGTGTGGGAATAAGGTAGGGAGAACGTAGGGCATATGAGAGGAAATAAGGGTTGGAGAAGGAAGGGAAAATGAGGAGATAGATGAGAAAGAGTAGGAAAAATAAGGCGAAATGAGGGTTGGGAGGGTAGATTACGTAAGGCTAAATGTCGATGGTAGGGCAAGGTATAATTTTTTAAAAAGGGGAAAAAATTCATAGTTTGTTTAAACTGTTCTTCTTGAGACAATCGATGATCAAAATTATTTATTAACTTACTGCAGATGTCACAGTTATAAATTTAATTTTTTGACTTAAAAATTTAATTATATTGATCAAAATGCAACAATCCTTAATTGTTCATCCTACCTTAATTATTTAGCGTGTTTGGTCAAAAATTAAATTTTTTTCAAATCAACTTTTTGTGTTGAAAATTCTAATAGTTGGTTGAAAATTTTTTTCTGCTTCGCTGAAAAATTTTTTTGGTTGCAAATTCACATCTAAGTAAAAATTTAATTTTTTTCTGATAAAAATGCACCCTTTTGGTTTCAAATTTAAATTAAAACTAAAATCAGAAAATTTATTGAAAATTTATCCTTTTTGTTGAAAAATTAACTCTTTCGTTCAAAATTCGTCTTTCTGGATTAAATCTCTTAATATATTATACAAAATTCAACAATTTGGTTGAAATATTATTTCCTTCTAGATTAAATAATTGCAACTTAAATTTCTTTTGGTAATAATTTCACCCCTGTTATTTAAAAATGTGATTGTTTGCTCGAATAAAAGAGTCTCACATTGAAGACTAACATTATCGACAGAAAGAAATTTTGAAGTTTAATTTTCAACCCGCCAAGCCAAACCCATTTTCTTAGAAAATAGTTAAATTTGCAGCTAAAAAGATAAATTTTTAACTCAAATGATGGATCTTAAAAAAGATCAATCTTGAAAAAAATATTTTATTTGTTTATCAAACGGATCACTTCTCCAACAAAAAATTAATATATAAATTTTCGTTTAAAAAAATTCATGGTCAACCAAAAATTAAACAGTGACCTTATACGGAAAGAAAATTAATTTTAAAAAAACATTTTTTTAGCGAATTAATTAAATTTGCAGCAGAAGAGCTAAATTTTCATCTGAAATTCTTAATTCTAAAAAAGAAGATCAATTTTAAACCATATAGTTTTTTTCCTTTCAACAAAAAATTTACCTTTAAAGAATAATTCGATCTTTATATTTGGTTTTATAAATTCAGTTAAGATATAAGCGAAAAAAAGCTGAAAAAATGGAATTTTCTTGAAAATATAATAAGTGAAAAAAGAATTGTTAAAAATAGAGAGGGAAAAATTCTTTTAGGAGAGGAAACGAGCTTACGGACGTTTTTTAATCTGTTAAGTTAGCCTGCTATCTCACTTAAATTTAAATTATATCAATACCCTCAAATGAAAGAAGATGTCTAGAATTGACATTGTGACTTCGCAAAGCTCTTCGCCTGGGGTGATTGCTTGAGAGATTGTTCACGCAATTGGCGGACGATTCTCGTAATTTAAAAATACATAGTAGGAATACAATCAGAAACATAGTTATTAAAAAAAAAAAAAATAACAGATGTCTCACAGAGAAACCCATGAACAATAGAAACTTGAAAAAGCGTCCAACAACCATCTACTCCCAACTTGTAGACGAACGGGGCTTTCGTTGAAACTCAAGAGTAGTCACGATTTCTCAGTAAAGCGAGCACAATGCAAAGTCAACTTCGCACTAGGTATTCACACTCGACGACCCTGTGCTACCGGGGTGGGCGGCCATTTTGTTTCCGGTGTCCCGGGGCTACTTCCGGTCACCGTCACGCAGTCCCGAGCCGCAGAGTGCCCCGAGCAGCGGACTCTTGAGATCTCCTTTCATGATTATATTCAAATTAAATGCGGAGTCTAACCGGTAATATACTGCCACCAATTTAGCTACAACCCCCAGAGGGGTGGTTTACCTTACCTCACAACTGTGCGAAACCGTTCTGTGGAATTGTTTCGTTTTGTCTACCGAACACCGTCTCACAAATTCAAACCCTACGAATCATCTTTTCCTTCACCCCACCCCCCTACCCCCACACACTAACCTTAACCCCCACAGAATTGGTGGCTTTCACATATTACGTGACACTTAAAATGTTCTTTAAGAAATGTGGTTTGTTTCATCCGATATTTTTAAATATGAAACATGCACTCAACTCCCGGTATAAGACCGGGTATGGGTATGGCCTGCAGTGGCCTTAATCCTAAATCGGGAAAATACAAACGCAAAGAGACAGAGCTGTATGAATCACTTCGATTGACTTTGGACAAATATTGCAACCTGGTGCATCTGTTCTATGAATAGCGTAAACCAGGGAACCTTAAATCGGAAGACAAGTGTAATTGTTTTAGTATTATTATAATAACAATAACGCAAATCCGTTTCTGGGTAAGCATGAGTCACTCGGTTCTGGTCTCATTATCCTCACGCGGAGCAAGGCATTCAGTCCAGCTGAGCAATTTCTTTAGCAATCGCCCCAGGTGAAGAGCTTCACAAAGTCATCATGTAAGCTCTCCACTCAGTAATTTTATAAAGCCAGCAATGGAACAATAAATAATATATTAAAACTATTTGATAGCAATATGAGAATATATTAAATAAAATTCGATTGATTAACTTAGTAGGCAGATAAAATTATCGGATTAAGAGCCATTCACGAAATTTTTTTCCGTTCTTCAAAAAGTTCTTTTTCCTATTTACGGCATACTTTCCCATTTTATTATTTTCTTTCGCTTAAATTTGAACATAATTAATACCTAACTGTAGGAAAATCTTATTGCTCTTGTTTTTGTATTCATCTTGTTTGATTAAAATTTCCACTGTTTGATTGAAAACTTGACTATTATATTGAAACTTGTTTTTCTTTTTGTTTTGACACGGATCTTCTATAATTGAAAGTTCAGGTACTTGGTTCATTTTCTTAATTTATAAATTCTTGTAATGGGATGTAAAATAATTCATATTGTTCATAATTCATCTTTCTTTTGTGGAAAATGATTCTTACTGATTAAAAAACAATTCAGAGTTTTAAAATGAAACTCTTCAGTTGAGTGTTGAAATATTATCCTAAAAATTTCTTTTTTCCTTGAGAATCATTATTTTTATTAAAAATTCATCTGTTTAATAAAAATTAGTTTCCTTGATTAAGAATATAATTGGTCAATTTTTACTTAAAAATTATTACTCTGAATTGAACTTTTTTTAAATTGAAAATTAATCTGTTCTTTTGGAAAACTAAATCATTTTGTTTAAATTCGTCTCGAAAAAAGTTAATCTTTTTGGTACAAACTGTATCCTTTAGGACTATAAATGAAACTGCTCGTTTGAAAATTAATTTCTTATGGTTAAAGATGTAATTATTTTGTTGTTTCTTATTGCAAATCAAACTGAAGTTTTAGAACAATATTAAGATTTACGTGTATTATTTTTTCCAGAACAAAAACTGTTTAATACTGAATAATTTTTTTCTTAAAAATATTTGAGGTTTACAATTCTAATGTCTTTTACAATTTTTTTTTTTGATTTGACAATTCAACAGTTGTGGAAAAAATTAAACCGTCTGGTTACAAATGAATGATTTTAAAGATTTCAAAATATAATAGACAATTTTACAAAAATGTCACAGAAATCATAAATATTTCACATAGAATTGGAAGTTTTTACATGATCCCAAAAGATTAAAAGAGATTTTACAAAAATTATAAAATTTCAAAGAGACTTAGAGGAATCCAAAAATCCCTGAAATCCATACTTTTAAAATTTCAAAGAATTTCGACATTTTCTAACAGATTTCATAAATATTTTTAATATCTCAAAATATTTTAAAACATTTCACGATGTTTTCAGTAAGATTTGAACGATTTTGAAACCTTTAATAAGCTTTTAAAAGATTTTAAAAGACTCCACAAATATTTAAATGATTATAAAAGATTTTAGAAATTTCACAAAAGGTTTCTAAATATATCAAAGTATTTTAGAAGATTTTGGAAGGTTTCGCAGATTTCAAAAGATTTTAGAAGATTTAAAAATGTTTAATGAAGATTAAAATTATTTATATATTTCAAATGATTTTAAAACATTAAACAAACAATTTTCAAAAGTTTTTAGAGATTTCCAAGATTTCGAAAGGTTTCAAAAGATTTTAGAAATTTGTTTGAAAAATTTCTCAGAAACCTTAAAAATTTCATATAGATTTCAAAGTTTTTGAAAAATTTTCAAAGATTAAAAGAGATTTTAAAAAATTTCACCAAATTTTAATATTTCACAAAGATTTCGAAGATTTCACAATATTTTAAAGATTTCATAGTTTTTTAAATATTCTAAAAGGCTTCACAAAAATTTTAAATCTTACCAAATTTTAAAGATTATAACACGTTAAAAGAGATTTTTAAGAATTTCATAAATATTTCAAATATTTGAAAAATTTTAAACTATTTAAAAAACTTTGCGATATTTTAAGACAGATTTTAAAGATTGTAAAATGTTTGAAAAGTTTGAAGAAGATTTCAAAATGATTTACAAAGATTTTTAAGATTTTAAAAGATTTCACAAAGACTTCACGGATTTTACAAGGATTTAAGTGATATTCAAGATTCTAAAAAGATTTAGATCGTTTTACAAATATTTCAATGATTACAAAATATTTAAAAAATCACACAGAGAAAAACATCATACTTCAAAGATTCCCAAAAAATTCAAAATGATTCAAGATGGTTTAAAATATATTAGATGATGTAAAATTTTTTTTTAATTTTCCAAAAATTTGATAACATTTGAAAATGTTTCATGAACATTTTAATGATTTTAAAGAGTTTAGTGAATTCCGAAAATTTGAGAAGATTTAAAAAGGCTTAACAAAGATGCAAATGATTTCAAAGATATCAAAAAAATTGTAAAGGTTTCTAAAATATTTTAGAGGTTTGGCAAATATTTCAATGATTATAAAATATTTAAAGAATATGCAAAGACACACGCTATATTTAAAAGATTTTAACAAATTTCAAAAGATTTTAGAAGATTTGAAAATATTTCATGAACATTTAAAATCATTAATATATTTTAGATGAGTTTAAAACATTTAAATTAAATTTTTTTTTACATTTTAAAGATTTCAAAAGGTTTTTAAAGATGATAGAAAATTTTACAAAAATGTCACAGAAAACATGAATATTTTATATAGATTTAACAGTGTTTTCAAGATTCTAAAATATTAAAAGAGATTTAAAAAAATTTAAAAAAAATTCTAACATTTCACGAAGATTTCGAAGATTTTAAAAATGCGTGAATTCCATGTTTTTAAGATTTTCAACAATTTCAAAATGTTTTAAAATGTAACAAAATATGTTAGCTGCGTTTGAAAGGTTTTGAAGATTTTAAAAAATTTTAGAAGATTTGAAAATGTTTGATGAAGATTTAAAATAATTTATTTATTTTAAATGGTTTTAAAATGTTTAACAACAAGTTTTAAAAAGTTATTAAAGATTTTAAAGATTTCAAAAAACTTTAAAAGATTTTAGAAAAATTTACAAAAAATCTTACAGAAATCTTAAATATTTCATATTACAAATTCAAAATGTTTTAAGATGTTTCAATATATATTAGATGGTTTTAAGAGATTTTAAAGATTTCAAAAGATCTGATAATATTTGAAAATGTTTCATAAAGATATAAAATAATTTATATGTTTTAAATAATTTAAAAATATTTAACAACAATTTTAAAAAGATTTTATATTTCTCAATTCTATATTTCACAAAGATTTTAAGTATTTAGAACAAAAATTTAAATGGTTTAGAAATATTTCATTAATATTTAAATCATTTTAATGATTTTAAAGAATTTAGAGGATTCAGAAGATTTAATAAAATCTCAAAAGACTTAACAATGATTCCAATGATTTCAAAGATATCACAAATATTTTTAAGGTTTTCAAAAATATTTTAGAGATTTGACAAATATTTCAATAATTATAAAATATTTACGATGCTCTTGAAAGGTTTCGAAGATTTCAAAAGATTTTAGAAGATTTTAAAATGTTTCATGAACATTTAAAATAATTGATATATTTCAAATAAGTTTAAAACATTTAAATTAAAAATGTTTTATTTTTTTTTAAATTTCAAAGATTTTAAAAGGTTTTAAAATATTATAGAAATTTGTTTAAAAATGTCACAGAAAACATGAATATTTCATATAGATTCAATAGTGTTTTTAAGATTCTAAAATATTAAAAGAGATTTTAAAAAATTCTACCAAAATTCTTACATTTTACGAAGATTTCGAAGATTTCAAAAAAGCGTGAATTCCATGTTTTTAAGATTTCAAACATTTCAAAATGTTTGAAGATGTATCAAAATATTTCAGCTAATTATGAAAGGTTTAGAAGAACTCAAATGATTTTAGAAGATTTTACAAAAAATTTCGCAAAAATCTTAAATTATTCATATCACAAAAATTTAAACATTTCACAAAGATTTCGAAGATTTCACAAATGCGTGAAATCCATATTTTCAATATTTCAAAAACTTTTAAAAGATTTCAAAACAATTTGAAGATTTCATAATTTTGCAAAGATTCTAAAAAGCTTCCGAAAGATTTTAAATATTATAAAATTTTGAAGATTATAAACCGTTAAAAGAGGTTCTTAAGAATATTATAAATATTTCAAATATTTTTAAAATTTCAAACTATCTAAAAAAATTTTACGATATTTTAAAACAGATGTTAAAGATTGTAAATTGTTTAAAAAGTTTTAACACAACGCAACACACCATATTATGAATATAAATAGTTTATTTTAGATGATTTCAAAAGATGTCAAAGATTTTAAAAGATTTCACAAAGATTTCACAATAATATATGTGATTTCCAACATTTAAATAAAATTTAGATCGTCTTACAAATATTTCAATGATTACAAAACATTAAAAAAATCAAACAAAGAAACAGACCATATTTAAAAAATTCCCAACAAATTAAAAATGTTTGAAGATGTTTCCAAATATATTAGATGATTTTAAAATATTTCAAAGATTTCCAAAGAATTGATAAGATTTGAAAATGTTTCATAAAGATATAAAATAATTTATATATTTCAAATAGTTTTAAAACATTTACCAAAAATTTTAAAAATATTTTATAATTCTCGAAGATCTCAAAAGGTTTAAAAAGATCTCAGTAGATTTTTTAAGATTTTAAAAGATTCACTAAGATTTCAAGGAATTTAAAAATATTTAAGTGATTTATAAGATTTAAAAAAGATTTAATTGTTATACAAATATTTCATCAAACTTTGAAAAATTTGAATGACTTTGAAGAATTCAGAGGATTCCGAAGATTTGAAAAGTTTTCAAAGGACTTCAAAAAGATTTCAATGATTTCAAAGGTATCACAAATATTTTAGAGATTTCCTATTTATTATTATAATTATAAACTATCAAGTATTTTAGATTATTTAAAAGGATTGCGAAGATTTTAAAATATTTTGGAAGGTTTTAGTGATTTTACAAAGGTTTTGGATTTTAAAATTATAAAATAGCAGACAAAAATACTAACTAAAATGCAAATTGTATTTATGTATTTTATTCTGATTGTAAAGCTCTTTCTTTATAGTAATCTACTCAAATGTACGAATTAAAAAAATAAAATTTATATTTAATTTGCAAATTTTATTTTGAGGTAGGCTCAATTTTAAAAACATTAATGATTTTTTCAACACTTTTTTTAGGCATTAACATAGCGTTTTTAATATTTTTAACAATTCGATAATATCTATTATTCAAGTAGCCATCAATATTCAAACAGTAGAAGTATAAATTATCAACGAAAATTTAAAAAAAAATTCCATAAATAATTTAATATAAATGTCTATTGGAAATGAAACATTCTACAGAATTATTCTAGCTCTTTTGAGAGGACTAAAAATGGTGAAATATTAGGAATTTTTTCATTAAATGTTATGCTTTCTTCCAAAAAATTCTTTGCTAATGCAAAATGCAATCACCTTGCAAGAACCTGATTTCTAAGATTTTTAATTATTAGGATTTAATTTAAAATAATTAAGATTTATTTCTAAGAATTTTCAAGAATTGCTAGATATCCTGTTGTATTTTCAAAGCGATAAAAAAAAGGAATAAACATACAACACGCATTAAAGAATCGAAGTGAAGGCTATTTTTATTTCCACCTATCACCTAGCGAAAACTCATTTTTTTGCAATAACTTTGATCAAAAGCATGCGGGAATTTTCGATTGGTGAAATCTGCATTGGAAGTGAAGGCAGTTCCGGTTTTGAGAGTCGGTATCGCATTCAAGCGCCGATGCATTCAAACAGTGGGTTTCGGTTGCATTTTCACTGGTGATAATCCAGCACGTCGAGGCCTCCGTTGCACAAACCGAAGTGCTTTGTGTCACCGGATAGCCTAGACTGGTAGCCGTACCGATAGACCTTCCACCCTTGTCTCACCGCCTCCGCCAAAAACAGCCCCCTCGCCACGCTACCCCCTCCAACCATTACCGTTTCCTCGTTGATCACCATGCCCTCTCGATTCCTCTTCAAAAGCTCTCTGTTACATTCGATACTCGTATCGCATCGTAATAGGCGCACTGTCGATTATAAAACGAATGCCGTTTCATCGCATCCTATTACGAATGATCAGAGCCAAAATCCGATAATGAAATCACACGAGGCGAGGACGCGGGCAACCACAGATCCAATTTATTTTCAGCGAGTAAAGAATACTGAAATCAGAGAATTTTTAAAAAGAAAATAGGGGACACCTCCATGGAGGTTAAATTTTTGTTTGAGAAGGTACCATGATATTCGATAAAAGAACTCGATCTGTTCTAAAGTAATTACCGAACTTATTAAAAAAAGTCAAAAGTCTGTGAAGTAGAAGTTTTAGGATAGTGCGATATTTGCTTTACTAAGTTCGAGACTGATTATATTACTTCTAAGTGAATTTTTATTATTTTTTAGCAATTAGAAGACTCACCACTCACCACTCACCACTCACCACTCACCACTCACCACTCACCACTCACCACTCACCACTTACCACTCACCACTCATCACTCATCACACATCAGTCATCAGTCATCACTCACCACGCACTACTCACCACTCACCGCTCACCACTCTCACCACTTACCACTCACCGCTCATAAAATGAGGGCAAGGAGGAGACATAGAACAAGTGAGTAAAGGAGGATAAGGTACAAGCCATCTAACTGGACTTATTTTAAATGATTTGAAAATACAGGCTGGTTTTTTTTAAAACAAGGATAAAAATGTTCAATTATTTCAGGAATTTTCACTGGTTTAATTCATCCCTGAAGAAATCAGAATAAAATACAAACTGTCAGAGTAGGATTTCAACTAACCTAAAAGTCCTGTTTTCATTCCTGTTTTTGACCACGGTTATGAAAAAAAAGTCTGACTGTAACAAAAATTACCATGGTGAGTGTTAAAAAAAACAAATTTTGGTTATCTTTGGTTGTTATTACTTATGTGAAAAAACTGTAATATAGAAAATTCAATTTTTATATCAACTCTAGATCC
>JAAAKG020031246.1:0-19597 GCA_010014905.2 Druon quercuslanigerum
AATAACAATATGTTTAAAGTTAATTTTTAAATATGCGATAGCTTTTTATGAAAGATCACAAACCCGTTTACCTTTATTATGAAATTTACTGTTTTGTGCTTACTGCTTTTTGACGGCGCATAGCCGAGGAGGTTACATGTCCAAATTATCATCATCATTTTATTATTTTTCTTTGATTAGATTCTTATTAGAGAAGGTATTAGATATTTGTAAAATTTAACCCCCGCCCCATTTTATTTTAAATGTCTACGTTTTGAGACCCCCTGAATCCGAAAAATAGGTCTGCCTGTATGTTTGTCTGTCTGGCTGTCTGCATGTCCTTTGAAAAAAAAAATCTATTAGATTGGTTTTTTGTACTTTATTTTCATGTCCTAAACTACTATCGGCGATAAAATTCGAGTCATCTGGCTTTGGCGTTGAAAAAGTAAGTGAAGACAAAATGCTAGCTAAATAAAAGAGGGTTTATTTTAAGGGTGCAATTGTTGTATTTTCAAAGACAGTGAACTTTGAAGCATAGATTTTTATTGAACAAATGTTAGGAAAAATCTGAAAAAATTCCTGGTGGTACTTCAAACACTTCTGAACAGATTACCCTCGAAAAATTTGCAAAATATAAAGAATTGTTCGTTTTTTGTAAATAAATATGCGACTGAACTATCTTTAGTTCTAACGAAAATAATGAAGTAATTTAAATTGAAGGTAGTTAGTTGAACTATCTGTAATAATTTACAATTTAAAGGGATTTTTTCAGATTTTTTCTATTATTTTTCAATAAAAAACTATGCTTTTAAGTTCACTGTCTTTAAAATCTATAAAATTTCCTTACTTTTCACCAGATTTTCTGAACTGTAAGCTACACAAGTTTTTTGGAATATTATTTTTCGGCTCAATAATGTTCAACATTTGCACCTTTAAAATGATCCCTCTTTTATTAAGCTACCATTTTGTCTTAACTTACTTTATCAACGTCAAAGCCCGAGGACTCAAATTCGCTCCTCGACAGTAAGTGTCAAGTTCGTTAGCCAGCCATGTTAGGTAAAAATTCAAAAAGTGAGTACAGTTTGAATATTTTTGAGACCGCTTTTTTTTAATTCAA
This sequence comes from Druon quercuslanigerum, assembly GCA_010014905.2. NCBI lineage: Eukaryota > Metazoa > Arthropoda > Insecta > Hymenoptera > Cynipidae > Druon > Druon quercuslanigerum. Next base: position 1,097 of record JAAAKG020031246.1, read on the forward strand.
AAATTCTCTGTGCAGATATACATTGTATTTAAAAGGCGAACAATTTTCCCTATAGACTTTTTTTCACAAAACCAAAATTTACCAGAGTTATAGAATTTACAAAACTCGTAAGAAAAAAAAACACGAAAATGAACATTTTAAGCCAAATAACGCACGGCATGAAAAAAATTCGACGGAAGAAAAATGTTGATTTTTGAATTTCCTACAAGATTATCATAATCACTTTTAAAATTATCTTGAAAAATCGAAAATTCAAATTTTGACAGCACAAAAAAATAGAAAATCCAAAAATGAAATTTTTTCAGTCAACAATTTTACAGTATCTTAAAAATTCTTATATATATGAATTTGTTTTCAAAAAAAAAATATAGATATAGAGGCTTTTGATTTCGTACCTAAAGAAGGAACGGGAATGAGCAAATTTGACCGTATGAACTCCCATCTAATACAACGCTCCGGAAGGTTGGTGACCTTCTCAGCATAAAACACCAAGCTTCTATGACTCTCGTTTAAAACTAATCGATCCGCCCCCCCCCCCTCCTTATTAATCGAAGTTTCGTGAAACTGTGTTGTAACTAGACTCTCCACCCTAGCCGCTTTGAGAGACTATTTTAGTGAATTATTAGGAGATAAAGCAATAGGGCACCACAACTGCGATGTAGATTATGATGAAGAAAATTCAATTGACAATGTCTGGGTCATTGAGGTTAGGTATATAATTTAGAAGTTAAAAAACAGTGAGGCTGCTGTGTAGGCCGTATATGTAACGTGTAAATCGTAAAAATAAAATTACAAATCAGGAAATTCAGTTTATGAAAAAACGACAGAAGTTGTAATAAAATGTTTAATAACAATATTTTTAAAAAAGAATTCTGTTTTAATGCCAATGCATGTTATGAATTGCAATGATATACATTCATGGAAATGATATACAATTTCCGGAACAAACTCGAATGCGAAGCACGAAATACGTGATGAAAATGTGTTCGCTAAAGTCGAAGGAGCTTTAACGAAAGAGAATTCGCAATCACCAAATTACTGTTGTCGATGCTTTGACCTTTAGTTTTAAAAAGTCTGTGCACAAGTGTGGGGAATATACAAAGTCCGAGCGCGTAGCACGAGGTAAATACATTGTCGAGCGCGATGCACGAGATAGATATATTACCGAACGCGAAGTGCAAGAAGCAACAGTCGCGCGCCGCAGGCGCGCTTAAATTTGCGAGCGTAGCGGGACGCGCTCATAGCGCGCGATGAAAATCTGCCCGCAAGGTGGGCAGACTTTTTTTTATCATGTCATATGAAAATAATAAAAATATGAGATGGGTAGTAAATTTCATTATTTATTATCTCAGTTCTACATGCTAGCCTTCGTTTGCGCTATCCTTGAAGAAAATCGGACTAAACGAAAAGCTTCCATCACATGGATCTATAGAACCAAATTATACTCATTGTCTTATTTTTGTTTTTTAACCATTAATATAAAAAAACTAGAATATAACAAATTTTTTTTTCAATTCTACATACCAATAGCTTCGAGCATAGGAATCTACTCATCCTATGATTTCTTCTAAAATTTTTCAATCTCTGCACAAGATTATAAGGGTTTACTGCAAAATCCTAAAAATAACAAATAAATTGCAAGTACCCTTAAAGTATCACAAAAAAGTCCGCAGGAAAAATTTATAATAGCCTGCAAAATTTGAATCCAATAGGTACAAGGGTATGAACGCCTATTCAGAATATGCATACAAACATGCATATATTCAGTTTTATGTAGATAGATAGATATATAGACACGACTTTAAAATATTTTTTTGAATCTTGTTATTCGGAATTTCTAAGGAGTTTATCAAATTATTAGGATGAAAGTAAAAAACAATGAATCCTTTAAAGAATTTTCGTATTAAAATATGTCGTAGAAACTACAATCCTAGCTGAAATACTAAAATCATTCGACTTCAGTTCTAAAAGGAGACCATTGTTAGGATACTGCAGCTTTTTTTTACATTAAAACCAAACAAAGCTATTTAAATCTCAAGCAAGGCTAATTCAATCTTAATTAATACCTGTTAAATTGTAAGTAAGCAGGTACAAAAAATCTAACATTTTTATTAAATGCATAATTAGAGTTCGGATTATTTAGAATCATCCGGATTTTTACCTTTCCTAGTATGTCTTCTTTACGATTAGTTAGGAAAAATAAAATGTACTCTAATGTACCATATGAGATAATATATTTTGTTTGAATTTATGAGTGGTTTATAAAATCTTTAGTACAGTACTTGTTTTTCAAAAATCACGTTTCAAATTTAAACTTGCTTTTTCAACAAATCGAAACGGAAAAAATGAGCCCATCAGAGAAGGGCTGATAATAACAATCTTTTCGCACGGTTGTTGCAAGAAATAGCGCGTGATACAAGTGCGCACGTGTAATGTGACTGGTATGAGTGCAGCTCGTTGCCCTTGTTGTCAATCGTCTATTTTGCGCATTCTTAACAAAAATAGCTATTATGTTAGCACAAGCCCTGAAATTGTAATAAAATATATTTTTTCTTCCAGGTATAGTGTGTTTGATGCGTTGGACCTTGAATACGCACTCCTGCGCGCTGCAGCACGCGGCTCGGTGGGTCCATATTCCCTTTCAGAATCCTTACACAAACTGACCTTCACCCAGAGTCTGGCTTTCCCAGCTCTAGCTCGTGGCCTAGCCTCGAAGCAAAACATCCCTACCAGAAGACCTCAGCAACACGTCGAAAGTGGGATGAACGCTTTTGCTAAAGTTGTAACAGCCCTGGTGTTAATGTTGGTTAGTGTACTTGTGTTCGGTGTTGTGTATAAATTCGTAAGGACGTGAGGGTGGCTGCTGGTACCTGAAAGGCATCAGGATTCCTCTCAACAGTCCGATACACTCACTTCAGGTACCAGTGATTAGTGCTTAATTCACACAAACTTACATGAACTTGCGTAGACATTAAAATATCGAAAGTCAGAAACATTTATGTATTGTAACATGTTGTATTATACATATAATATATAAGGTATTCGCCAATCGTAGTTTATAAGAAATATCGGACATCGTGATTAATGACGCAGGCAAACTGGAAATAGAAACACCTTTTTCGTTTTACCACAGAGAGGATACTTTTAAATAGTATTTTATTATGCACAACGGGAGTTTTTCGTACTGAAAAATAAAAAAGTCGCAAAAGGTCCCCTCAACCTTCCTACATACGATATTTTGTATACCAAATACATGATTTCAGACCTTTTTGCAACAAAGCCATAATTTCTGTCCCTAAGGAAGAATTTTTTAAAGTTTATTTTTATTTGAATGCAAATTTTGGAAATTTCAGATAATTACATAAATTTTTGAACTTTATTGTGAATTTATAATTTACCAACACTTTTGAAAATATGAAGCAGATCTCAATTTGAAGCAAGATAATATTAATGAACACTTTATCGACTGTTTTTATAAATAAATGTTCGAAAAAGGATTTGATTCAAATCGAAGACTACAGAGAACTTCCTGATTACAAATTTACGATAATTTATAGTAATTTATGATAAATTGTGATAAATTATCGGTAATTAGAGATTCGTAGCCCGAGAAGAAACCCTTATAGTTTCGTTCGTGTATTAATCCGTTGTACTCTTTGCACTCGCAAAGTACCAGACAAGATGAAATTCGAGAGGTGATTCTAAACGAGATTTAACACGAGACTTGAGATAAGACTCGATATAACACTTGAGGTTCAATACGAGTTCCGAGACTAGATTCGAGACGAGATTCGAGGTCGCATTCGAGGCTTTGATCATTTTTTATGGAAATGTATCGCTACAAGTTGGTCCAATTCGTCAACGCAATCAACTGATCGTCTGACACACTTCTCCTGCATCTGACGTCCCCATGCTTGCAAAGCACTATTTTGTACCCACTTTAGGGGAATCTAAAATGGCTGAAATTATGCATGCGTTATAAAAAATATTCATATTTTACTGTCAGAAGAAAGAGAGGAACAATTTGATACTTTAAAGTTTTGTAATGACTTAAGATTACACTAATTGTAACAAATTTCCTTTGGAAACTTCCATTAAATGTATTGGAAGCGTATTTCCGAAACCTAAGGTAACTCTACGATACATGATTTATTGGAATTTTACAATATCCTTTAGAGCTCGAGTATAACACTGTCGGCATTCCAATACGTTATTTGCAATTTTACCTTACGCTTGTATTCTAGAAGTTTTGTAGAATCCCAAACATTTTAAAAATTGTAAAATCATGTGTCATGTTCGAAGGAATGTCGGCGTTCACATAAAAAGGGCGATGATGGCCGGTATGTTGTTATATACAGAGTCATATGGCCGGATAAAATCCCGAAATTTAAAGAAAAATGCTTCTAAAATTGGTATGTGTTATAACCGCACGTGTGTCATCCCCATCCTAATTCCTAAAATAATCATTTTGACTCTGACTTAGAAAAACATGAATATCTCATAAACTAACCGGCTATCTCATGCGGAGGCATGTTTGGTTCACGATTTCAAGCATTAATATTCAAATTGAGACGTTGCTATTTTCTTAATCGAAACGGTAAAGCAAATCCTGAAATCTGATTTATTTCGAGACTCTTTATAATTCTAAAATTAATTTCTAAGCCTGTGTTTCCAGTTTGTCGTTGACGTTGGTAACGATACCATTTTTTAAGATTTCTGTCAGGCTGATGGATGTGCACTCACTTACCTTGCTGTGCCTTGGTAGTACAAGTGTTATTAATTTAATTTCTAACTGAAAGTTTCAAATCTAATTGTCAGCTCTCTTTAAAAAAAGACGACGAGAACCATAGTAAAAAATGTGTAGTCTTTTATAAAATGAGAAGCTTAAACTCTTTACATAAAAGAACACAATAAATGCAACCTTTCTATATGAAGAATAATAATTGAACGAGTTACAAGCTCTACAACCTTTTCTGCATTTTTCTCTCTACAAAAAGATTTGATAATTCCAAAAAAGCAACGCATAATATATGCCTTAACTTCAAAAAGAATAGTATTTTTGAATAAAAATAACTGTTTCGAAAATTTGTTATTGAATGAATCTAACTAATTAATCCATTAATTGGAAGAATGTTATTTTACAAATGCAAGTAATAGAAGTTGAGTTCCATTATCTCTCTAGATTAATGTTTACCAGTATTTGAAACGTTTTTAATTTAATCATTCTCAAATGTATCGAGAATTTTATCTATAAAATCTTATGTATTTAATTCCTAATGTTAAAAATTGTTGCACTACCTCTTTACCTACCTTTTAAAAGTTTCTCATTTTGTACCGGACTTTTTGAGCTTATGAAGAATGAAAAATTTTTCCCAGTTGCTAAACTGAATTGACAATCACATATCTTGTAAAATTTCTTACAAATGATTGTAATTGAAAGTTTCACAAGGTATATAGGTATAATATTGAAAATAGAATAAGATAATGTGTAATTTGAGATGATCTGTCTATTTAGTCGACTCTTAAAAAAAAAGCAATGTTACCTCTCTGTCGCATTTGTAGTCTTCACAAAAATGTAACCCAAATTTAAGTCGTTATCAATGACTAGATGGCATATACGGAATGTTATTAGGAAAAGGCATAATTATAAAAGTATAAATCGAAGTCTCATATAAATTATTTTTGTTCCAGAAGTACATTTATTAGTATGGAAAAATGATTTTATCTGTGAAAATTGAATCTAGAACTTATTTTTTGTAAACTGGATAGCTCTGTACTATTTTTTAATTGCTGAACATTTTTGAACAGAAGATTTTTGGAAAATTGAAAAAGAAGAATGGAAAACTGGCTCCTCTCTATTTTCAAACATTAAATTTCTTATACGATGCCTGTTAGAGCAATACGGATAACTTTTCATTTTCAGCTGAAGCATGTGCTGGAAAATATAATCAAAAATATATAAACAACGATATTGCTAATGCGTCCAAATCTAATTAAGTGCTTTTAATTAAATTTAATTAAATTAAAAATGACAATCAATGTAATTGAATGGCGTTACTTTTCACTACCACTGAAGCATATTTTTCAGTATAAAAGAGATTCTTATGATATAAAAATTGGCAAATATCACAGAGAAACAGATAAATTCATCTATCAAGTTCAGATCTAAAAAAGTATTATGTGCAGTGTGTATTGTGCAACCCCTAATATTAATTAAGGCATAGCAGTGCATTTTTTAAAGTTTCTAATTAAAAAATAAGAAAAGGTTAGAATGTTAATTACACTTATTTAAATGGAATGTCTATATATACCGAGAAAATATTATTTTTTTACCAACATTTTAGTACAAATATACCTTTTTTTTCGTACACATAGTCACGGCCTTATTTAAATTTGTGTTCTATCACAACTTTTTTGACAAGGTACATATAGGTGGCAAAATATCAGGAAAGGAGAAACGAAATTTTACATTCAAAATAACAAGTTTTAACGTTTTTAATAAAGGTATACATATGATAGCTTTTGGCTTACTGAAATAACGCTGTATGCAAATAAAACGATTTTTGATTTCCTATTAACATTTAAAATAGTTCAAGATTAAATTGGTGCTTTCCTGAAAATTTTCGATCTGTATAATATATTATATCATATATTCTCCTAAAAACTGATGAACAACTTTGAATCTATAGTAAATATTGTATTCCATATCTTTCGTGGTTTATTGTACCCACAATTACAAAATTGTATCCCGCTCAAAATGAAGGAAATAAGCAACATTTTGTATTATAACAGAAGCAATGTGCAATGCTCTTGTTATCAGTCAGTGAATATGCTTATAATAAAATAAAATATTCTGCGTGATTTAAAAAAAAATTAAAATATTTGAAATTGAAATTTTTACCCTAAAAGCAGATAAATTCAGTTGTATACTTGTTTACTAAATGGCGAATCTGACTCCTGCTACCAACAAAAAACCCTTGCATTACGAGGGCTTAATTTGTGTTGTCAACAATTTGTTAATAGGTGTAACGACAAGGCATCTTCGTGATAAATAAATTTATTTTCAAGCTAAGAATTTTTATTATTTATTATGATTTTCTTCGACACTAATTTGCATTCTGTGTTGTTTATTTAAACTTTTTAACCTTGTATTAACAAATACCTCCATTATATAATTGCTATTTAAGCAGCTTCATTTAATTAAACAAGCACTGCCAATAAAGATATATTTCTTCTATCCAATAATTCAGGCTATCAAAAGCTCGGAAAAAGTATTCACTTAAATGTGATAGAGTTGTGGGGTCCCAGAATGTGAGCATAATTTTTTGGTGAAAACGTAATAAATAATTTAATTTAAAAAATCAGAAGCGTTCAATGTTGTGAATATTATTCTCTGGAATAGATAATATTCTATATGGGCTACCGCGAGAGGCACACGGGATTGCCTCCATTGATCAACAAATATAATTTTTGTGTCATACCCGTGAGGAATCATGAATAAACAATCATTCTTATAAACAAATAAAGAAAACAATTTTTGGCTTCAGCTATTGGTGACGAAAAGAATAGTCATTTTCTATGAAATTAGCTCCATAGAGCTCGTGAATGATACTCAGTTATCATTGCTGCTCATATAATAACAATTCGCAATTGTTTAAACGATGTTAGTTAACAATTGCCTTATTCGGCTATTTTTCGTCACACAAACTCCATTTTTGGATGTATTTAATTGTTAATGACTGATCTTCGATTAACGTTAGGGGATTTGGGTGAATAATAATAACTTCCATTGTTATAAACAAGATCATCACTCATCTATTCGTCGTGGAATGAATAGCGTTCGATAACAATTTTTGATTATTTAAACAAATGTGATAAACAAATACACAGTTTCGCCATTTTTCGATGTTCTTACTTCGTTTTCAGAACTGCCTTAACTGTTCGGGCTTCGAGAATTCAATATTTGACCAGATGCTGAATTCCTCTCATTTCAGTCGGCTATAGCTATAAGGGCAAGGAATTTGGTGTCTTTAAGCTGTAAGAATTGCTTTTATTCACGTAGACCCAATTGCTGTCATAAACTTTTCCTGTAACTACGTGAGTTAAATGCTTGTAACCGTAGGCATTAGAACCTTGCGACGTTGTCAATTTTCAATGTCAATTTTCCAACTTTTGTCCCAAAATGTACCTTTTTGTACGCCAACACTGTAATTTGACGAGACAGCTTTGGGACCTGAGTTTTGGACGGTAGGCCAGGCAGAAAACGGTTATCCTTAAGAGAAGCAACACTAATGTAGAGACTATACCAAATCTTATGTAATTCTTTAATCACATTTCTTATTCTTTGAATAAATTCAAGTAAAAATGTACCATCCGCATTCTTAACTTCGTCAAAACAGTTCAACAAAGTGCATGCAAACGTGTCAAAATTTAGAAACCTATTAATTTGTTTTGCATGCGCAACATTAACTGTGAATGACCAATTTTTTAAACCCAATTGTTATCGGCATGACGAATTTCATGAGAATAATATTAATATTAATTCGAGACGCACATTAGACTTTACGTCTGTTTCAAAAGTAAAACTTCTGCTTCTGGATGCAGTGGTCTTTCTGGCTTGACGAACTCACTTCTCAGAATTTATAAATAAAGATCAGAAGAGAATTGGAGATAATGCAATAAGTCTGTGCTAGTGTCGATGCGACTTGTCTACCTTGTATTATTCTCTCTGCACCTTTTAAAATCTTTATTTTTGGCTTCCTGAGCCTCTTCCGATAATTGTCCGATTGAAATGCGAAGGCGTCTATTATTTTGGCTCAATGAAGAATATGTACATAGTCTTACAAGTCATAGCATCTGGTAGAGCCATTGCCATCAAAAAATTCCACGAGCATGCTCTTAAAACGGCCAACCTGCTCGTTCAGAAATCCAATTGGTATTTCATGCCTGCATCACTACACAAATTGTTCATCCATGGAGCCAAAATAATAGATTCTTTTGTTATTCCAATCGGAAAATTATCGGAAGAGGCTCAGGAAGCCAAAAATAAAGATTTCATGAGATGCAGAGAGAGTAATACAAGGAAGACCATTCGCGAGCTCTATGGAGCTAATTCCATGGAAAACGACTATTATTTTTTTCACCAATAGCTGAAGCCAAACATTTTTTGCTTTATTTGTTTATAATAATGATTGCTTATTCATGAATTCTCACGAATATGACACAAAAATTATTTTTGTTGATCGATTGAGGAAATTGTATTGGACTCATTCTACTTTTTCCGGGTATTTGGGAATGAATCTGAGTATTCACTAGGAAATGGTACTTTTTAAAAGTCAAAAAAATTTTTTTTCATTTTTGTCAATAAATAAAAAAAATAGAGCCGCAATTTTAATATATGTTCTGATAAGATCATGCAAATTTTCATCAGCTCTAATTTTTTAAAAACCGTTTAAATGGGATGAAAATAGTAGTCGGAAAATCAATTTGTCCAGAGTCGTGATTTTCGTCCCACTGTGCGCTCGGGCAGTAATACTGTCATGCATAATGAGGCTTAAAATTATGTTTAACTTTTTTGAGATAATTATCTGTGCAGAAATATATAAATTACATTATATATTATATCGCACACCTTTCATTTCATTCAGAATGAGCGTAAAAATTCAAATTTGACCAAGAAAAATTTTCGGCCTACTTTTTATAGTACAGGATTTCAAAGAGTATAAAAACGCTCCAATTGGATTATCCTAAAAGAGTTACACTAATGTGAAGGTAAGAAACGCATGAAAAATTGAAAAATTCAGGCCCCTGTACAATTGATGTATAAATGAGCCTATGGTTTGGTGAATTAACGTATGTCCACTAGAACTATAATTCAGCTGGAAACTTCAACCTGAACTAAGTAAAATTAATTTTAGGTGTGAACACTTGACGTATTATGCCCTATATATAAAATTCGATCATTCTAACCAATTACCAGACTTAAGTTTTATAAGCAAATATATGCACTGTTAAAGAAATCTGATGAAAATTTGTGAGTAAAGTCATTTGCATATATCGTACATTAATTTTAATATACCATCATGTACACTTACCATACATGTACACTTTGCATGCACATGTACCTATAGAACTTCATGTCTTATTCGCATTGTAAAAGTCACCGAGTTGCCCTTACGTATGCTTTAGACTTGTGAATTAGTTCGGACTCTGATCGGTAATCCAAGGGAAGTTAAAGCTGCGCTTTGTGTTCTTTTTGCCTTGTATTTTTAAGTTTGCGCTACTACTAAAACATCGCAAATCAATTTTTTAATAGAAATTGTTTTAAAAATCAATTTTTTGTTGCAATATATGAAAAAGCACATAATTTTTACCCAAATCTCGTATCGTCGACTAAATACTAAATACTTATTTATAATCAAAGTGCAACGTACGGGTGCATAGTGCTAATCTGAAAAATTGCACCCGATCCCAGCGACATCGCGGTAGAATTTCAGTCATAACCACGTCTCACGACCGTGATATAGGTGTTTACAGTATGTGACTGAATCAATACGATGATCCGGCAAACGTCTCGTGCACTCTAAGGCCACGGAGCGACCCAAGGACGATTAATTCAACAGAATATTCCGGGTACAATCGTCGCAACTCGCTGATAAGTTCTCGATACCTCTGTTTCTTTTCATTCTCCTTGGCTATGATGTGTTTGTCATCAAGTGCTGAAAATTTAATGATGACCATGGTTTGCTTGTCGAAGTCAAGGAGAACTATGCCAGGCCTCGAGTGTACATGCGGCACTTCTCATTCTCAACAATTGACTCTATTTTCCTAGAAGCGTTTAGCGAAGCGATATTAAGGTTAATGTCGTAAGAGTGACAGAGATGGTAATAAAGCACTCTTAGTGCCGTATTGTGCCTTGGGATGTAGATCGTTCCCGCATGAGTTGGACAACTAGATAGTATGTGTCCTAGATGCTCGAGGTGTGCGTGGCACTACTTGCAGCTCTCATCGGGAATGTCTTGGCTCCAAATGTGGCGACGGTATGTTAAGGTGGAAATGACACCATCTTGACATGCCAAAATGAAAAACTCAGTACCCGATTTCAATCCGGGGGATTTAAGGAAAGCAAAAGTTAGCTCACACGATATTGACTAATCCTCCACATTCCTGTGGAAGATGCCGTGCATCCCCTCATCGAGGAGTTGTTCACGGAAGTTTTTCTCCTGTGCTTTCTGAATCCGGGCTTTCAGAAAAGAGTACTCGAGATAGATAAGATTTGATGCACTTTGCTCACCCCTGATGCTGGAGTTAAGTCCGAGTGTTTCAGCAGCCTCCTCCGCTGTTTTCTATAGAAACGTTCCTTTGCCCACTTCTTCATGCTTCCTGAAAATTGTAAGAAACAAGTCTCTCCCATGAGTGACTCTATGTGCTGTACCCAGAATAATCCTGTTGTAAAGACATTCCATATTCAATATTCCACAACCATCTTGACGGCGTGAGATGTAGAGTCGCGGAACAGAAGACTTAAGATGCATGCTTTTTTTATGTGCATAACCGTTCGTATCTCGATATCAAGGGATCTGAGATCGTTCTTTGTCCATGCAACCACTCCAAATGAATAGAGTACTGCCGGGACGGCAAGCACGTTCGTTGCAGATAATCTGTCCCTCGCCGAAAGTTCGGAAGACCAAATCTGCCGGATGAGACGTTTATATCTACTTCGGAGAGTATCCTTTATAGATTTCACGTCCCGAATGTGGTTCTGTGGCACGGCCAGGTATGTATATTCTCTCTAGCCCAAAGATGTCGTATAGTGCTTCTATCGACAAGCTTAAGGTCTTCAGAGATGCCATTAAGTTTTCCTCGCTTCAAATAAACCTTAGCGCATTTTTTAACCCAAATTCCATTCCTATTTCCTTAGTGTATCGTTTGACAATCCCTAGAGCTAGATGCAGTTGCTCTTTATTTTTAGCATAGATCTTAACATCATCCATGTAAAATACATGAGTTACCTTGTGCTTTAGATTTCCAGGTTTGCCGCAAAGGTGCCTGTGGGAATCGCGAAGTGCTCGAGATAGTAATAATGTTTGGCAGAAGATAAGTGGGCTAATGGACTCGCCCTAAAAGACTCCTGAAAGCTATCCAAAGTGAGGTGATAAGTCTATGGGAGGTCGAATTGAAAGCTTTCCGGTAACCAATCCAGGCCATCGATAAGTCGGCAGAAGTACTGTACGCCCTTCCATTAACCACTCCGGAATTGGCTCTTCGGGCTTCAAATAGAAGGTGAATATTATATATTGTAACCCTCGAGTTACGTCATAACGCCTCTGCTTAGGCAACTCTCCCTGCGAAGCCGGAGGTTTAAGACAGAATTGCATGATAAGACGGCAATCTTAGAGCGCAAACTCCAGCCTCTCACTAAAAAACTGTAGTGAAACGTACGAGTCGACAGCGTGGCCCGGTCTATGAAAAGGGCAACGCGGCCCAGAAAAGACAGTTGCGAGTATACCTCGTATATCTGGTTCGAAGAGCACTCTTTTTTTAAAGTCCGATTGGCTATTTCTGCGGAAGACTTTAACTGACCTACGGGATCTATTTTTGACTTTGCGCTCTAAGAGCTTATTTTCCGAGATTACATAAAAATTTTACAAGTTTCTCGCGTTGCTTGCACTCAGGCAAAAAACGTCAATTTCTTGAGATATTACATAATTTTTGGTTAAGTGCTACTTAGATTTAATCCTGCTTGAAATACTATCATTCTAAAAACTTTAACTAATTAACCGAAGAGCAAGGCGTGGTATACCCATCAACCTTGGTCAAGTAAGTTAAATTTTAAAATATAAACTTGTATTCAAGATTCTTAGATTATTATGGCAGACGGGAGTATACCTCTCTAATCTGGTCAAGAAAGCTCCTAAATCTTGTATCAATTTTGAGAATATTTCAAGAAAACTGACTTTGTAGACATTCCTTTCAATAATAAAATAAAAGAGGCAGCCTTCTAAACTGGATAGATTCAGAAATAACATTTGGGTCCTTAAACATACAAACAGGTAGGCGTGCACCTGTAGTGCGAGAGCGACTTGACTTAGGCTATTTTTCCGATCCGCGCGAATATACGGAAGCGATGAGGTGTCACATCTTGCCCTGCGTGAGGCCATCATTGTAAATACAAGGTGTTTATCCCTTCCGTAAGCGCCGTTGTGGCTCCCCATTGTATTATGCTCATTGACCAAATTAAGATTGCGTATTTTGAAATACTGTTATTAAGAAGGGTCCTTTTGCATAGACGCCCCATTAAAATTACAAGTCCACTGAACTCAGAAAAGCAAATGGCCTACGGAAATGAAAGATAGAAAGAATTTTAGAGAGTGACCGATTCCTTTCAGTTTGCAAATAAGCTGCGGCTTACAATATTAATATTAAATTTTACGATTAAGATTTTAATTACAAGACAATTAGTTTGCGAAGCTGTAGCTCAGCCACAACCAAATAGTTGTATTTTTATGTGTTTATCTTGTAAAATTAAAATATAAATTTGGCTCAGGGGCCAAATTATGATGTATCTTAGCATAGATTCATTTTACTCAATAAAGTGTATAAGTGTAAAATCAAAAATCTCATTCTTCCTTTATGCATCACCACAGATTTATTAAAAATAATTGTGACAATTAACAATTGTTACTTAAGTTAACAGTGGCTAAAAACCACAAGTTAGAATTATTAGAAATTAAGTGGATATTAAATTAAGAAAGAATAGATTTATTTATAGACCAAAAATAATTTATCGTTATTATGAAATAAAATTAATAATAAGAACAAGAATAATATAATAATAGTAAAATTATAGAATAATAATCACAGGCCCACAAAAAAGTTGTCTGTACACGTCAGAATTTTACCCAAGCCTAGGGGAAATGTGTAAAATCTAGGGTTTTCTGGGTTCTCTGAACGTCTTTTCTTGTAAGTGGCAAGTCAATGAACAAAACAAATACAGTATCTTCAGATATTTTAAGTTGATAAATTAATATTAGTACTCAAAATTAATTTGCAGTACGGAGGTTATGGACCTGTCCAACAATATTTGATGATACAGATACACTTTTGTCAATAGCAGCCGTCAAAATGCATTTTATTTTTATTTATATCGAGGTTTTTAACCTTAAACAAAACTATATTGTGCCTTATTTTTCTTCTAACCTTTGAAAGCTTTTTAGAAATAGATAAAAGACAGAAAAATGTCTGAAAAAGTAGTAGCTATAAAAATGAGAGTTAGGTGTGCGAATCTAAATCTAATGAATTCAGCTTTCTTTATGTTTTTTAGTTCTTTTCTCTAATAAAGATCCACTTAATGGTTTTTCTTTCACGTTTTTTCTTCTGCGTTAAACATCTCTTTTCAACACCCAGCAAAAATCTGCCATCATATGCTCATCTTATCGTCCCTGCTATCGAAACTCGATTTCTTTGATGTCTTGATGGAAGCGTTTACCCTGTTCTTCGCTTTCATCGCCAATATTTTCAGGGACGTAATCTACATATGAGTGAAGGAAGTGCAGTTTTAAGTTCATCAAACAACCTTGTTCATGGTATTTCTGAACCATATTTTCTACTAATTCTCTGTAGTCATCACTTTTATGGTTTTCTAACAAATTCTGTACAACTTTTTTAAAACTAAGCCAAGCAGCTTTTTCGGTGTCATTCATATTTTTACTAAATTCACTGTCTTTAAACATTTATTGAATTTAAAGCCCATCAAAAACTCCTTCCTTTACTTTTGCATTGAATAAACTTGGAAACTTGCTTCCTAGATGCGTAAAACATTCTCCTTCTTGTCTAGTGATTTGCCAAACTGTTTCATCAAGCCAAGTTGAATATGAAGAGGAGGCAAAATAATTTTTGTAGGCTACACCAATGGCTCGTATAATATATTGTTTGAACCAGGTTTAAACACACAAAAAAAGCAGGGATATTTAGTGAAACCTGATTGTTGTCCTAAAATTATAGTTACAATTTTCAGATCCCCACAGATCTTTTATTGATGTACTGAATACTTAATCAGAATTAAAATCTTCTTAAGATTAATGTATAGTGGAGTGGGCTATTGATACTGATGCGAGCTTATTTTTATTGTGAAGCAACACTGCTTTAAGACTTCGCTTAGAAGAGTCAATGAAAAGCCTCCACACATTATCTTTATAAATATTTGGTTTTAGTTTATTCATAATATCCTTGAAATCTAAACAATACACTAAATCAGTGTCCCGAGAGAAGTACTTTAGAAAATCTTTTTCTCTGTTTATCAACTTCAAATATATTTGATACTGTATTGTTTCATTGACTTGCCACTTAAAAGAAAAGACGTTCAGAGGACCCAGAAATCTCTAGATTTTACACATTTCCCCTAGGCCAGGGGAAAATTCTGACTGGATACATTTCTCAGGTGCACATTACAGACAACTTTTTTTGTGTGCCTGTGAATAGCTATTTCTAAGGCTTTTAATTCCAATAAGGAGAGATAACTGCATAATGGAAAAGTGTTCTTGCAAACCAACTTTAAAATTATTTTTGAAATGTTTCTCAATTTGTTAAATGTTCCGTTCCTTTAAAATTTAATTTTAATTTTTATAATTTAATGGGATTTTCTAAAAAAAGAGATTCATATCTATCCATCTATTAATCTATCAAATCTATCATTTGGATTATAATTTTTAATTTATTGGCTTGAATTGATATTTAGTCGCTGAAACTTAATTGAGGCCTTTGATGGAAAAAGGACACATACGCCAATCTTGAATTTTAAGATAGATAATTATATTCTTGAGACAAAGTTTAACTACACAAAGTTTAAGAAAAAATATGTTAACAAAAATAACAGTTAATTCTTTTAGATTAAAAAGTTTACTATTATATGTTTGATTTAAAATTCATCTGCTTTGGTTAAATATGTAATTATTTGATTAAAAATTTTAATGTTTTATTGAAAATTAATATTTTTATCGAAAATTCAAGTGCTTTGTTAAAAGTTTTGTGTTTTGGACACAAAATTCGTCCTTTTAGATTAAAAAATCGTACTTTTTGGTAAAAATCATGTGCTTTGGTACAAAATGAATTTTTTGTTAAAAATTCATCTCTTCGAGAATAAAAGTCAAATATTTTTAGAAACTATCGACTTTTTAGCTTTTAAACTCATCTCCTTTGTTGAAACTTCATCTCTTTGAAATCGGTTATTATTTGCAATAATAATGTAAATCTGTGCGTAATAAAGAACTTATCTTCATTGGCACCGCATATTTCTACCGATTTGACGCTTAAGACGGTATTTTTTTCTACATGAATAATCTTTAATTCATAAGTAGAGTATTTCCAAGTATTTTGAACATAAGTCTAAATTTTTTTATTAAATCATTGTTCATTATTATAAATTAAGTTATTTTCTTCGGGATATTTAGTACTTAAAAGAAATAGCTAATTTGTGAAACAATTTTTTCACTGTAAATCGTAAAAAAAAACTATTTTCTGCAATTGATGATACAATCAATGAATGGTATAAGTGATTTTTCTGGTTTCAGATATTTAGCAATTGAGTACGTGGTTCTGTATTTTTAGACTGTTCGTTTAAATATTTTTGTCTAATTTCTCACGTACATCATGTACATAAGGGCTCTTCAAGGAGGGGAAATTCGGCCGCAAATACAATGAAAACACAAAAAGGCCTTACCTAGCAAAAGGTCTGAATAAGACCAAACTTGGCAATTATCTTCATGTTGGGGCCCTAATTAAAACCCAAAAAAGATCCCACAAAGCAGGCTCCTGCTAACAAAATGGCGTCAAAAATTTCGTTTTTTAGAAATATCTCATTTCAAATGCACTTTAGAGAAAAAGTAGTTCTATAAAAATTGTAGAGCACACAATTTCCCATCACTTTTCTTAAAAACAAATTTTTCTTATTTCTATAGCTTACGAGTTAGATATGGCAGAGAATAGCAGATGACTTTTTTGCAATTTGCAAAGAATGTCAAATTTCACCTTGAAATCTAAAAGATTATTCATTGCTATCATCATTATATTGCTATTATATCATTATATATGGATAAATAATATAATATCTCATTAATTTATCATATATATAAAATATTTGCCATAAGGACAACTGCAGTATTTCGCCGGGATCGGGTGCTAATCTGAACATTTGCACCCGATCCCAGCGAAATAGTGATAAAATTTCAGCCATAACCACGTTTCACTACCATGAGATAGGTGGTTACAGTCTGTGACGGAATCAATACGGCGATCCGGCAAAAGTCTCGTGCACCCTGAGGACACGAAGCGACCCAAGGACGACCGCCTTATGCATTTTCCACGCAAGAGTTTTAGCATATTGTTTACACGCAGGGATGCTTTTTAGGTTATTAACTAGCGAAAGCTTACCACCTCCAAGAGCGTCGATGATAAGGACGATTAATTTAACAGAATATTCTGGGTACAATCGTCGCAACTCCCTTACAAGGTCTGTATACCTCTCTTTCTTTTCAATCTCCTTGACTATGATGTTTTTGTCAGCTGGTGCCGAAAAGTCGATAACGAACATGGTTCGCTTCTCGAAGTCAAGGAGAACTATGTCAGGCCTCGAGTGTGCAACAGAAAAAATTGTCGAGAATATAAAGTTTCAGCATATGCGCCACTTCTCCTTCTCAAAAATTGACTCTGTTTCCCTAGGAGCGTTTAGCGGAGCGATATCAAGGTTAATGCCGTAAGAGTTACAGAGATGGTAATAAAGGACTCTTAATGCTGCATTGTGCCTTTGGATGTAGGTCGTTCTCGCATGAGTTGGATAACTAGATAGTATGTGTCCTAGATGTTCGGGGTGTTCATGGCACGCCCTGCAGCTATCATCGGGAATGTCTTGGCTCAAAATGTAGCGACGGTATGCTAATGTTAAAAAGGACACCATCTTGACATGCCAAAATGAAACCCTCCGTGCCCGACTTCAATCCAGGTGATTTAAGGAATGCGAAAGTTAGCTCACACGACATTGACTGATCCTCCACATTTCTGTAGAAGATGCCGTGCATCCTCTTATCGAGGAGCTCTTCCCGGAAGTTTTTCTCCTGTGCTTTCTAAATCCGGGCTTTCATGAGTGAATACTCGAGATAGATAAAATTGATGCATTCTGCTCACCCCTGATACTGAAGTTAAATCCGAGTGCTTCAGCAGCCTCCTGCGCTGCTTTGTACAGAAACGCTTCTATGCCCAGTTCTTCATGCTTCCTGACCATTTGAAGAAGAGAGTCATTTGCGACTCTATGCGCTGTACCCAAAATAATGCTGTTGTAAAGACATTCAAGATTCAAGATACCGCGACCACACAGATCCGATTGCCCGAAAAATCATATCATTCAGGATAGCTCTAAATATCTTATACAGTATGTTCAGACAAGTGATTGGCCTGTAATTCTTTGGGTCAGCTAAATTGCCCATTTTCGGCAGGAGTAATGTGCGCCCT
>JAAAKG020031257.1:0-19596 GCA_010014905.2 Druon quercuslanigerum
GGAGTTTTAAATTTTAGAAGTATACTAATTTCAAAAATTTTATATTTCCAGAATTTAGTCAATTTTTTATTGAAATTTTATACACTTACTCATTTTTAAATTGAATTTTTAGAAATATATTAATTTTAGGAATTGAAACATTTGAAAAAATATTAATTTCAGGAGTTTTAAATTTTGTAAATTTATTCATTTCAGGAATGTAAACCTTTAGAAATATATAAATCTCGGGAATTTTAAATTTCCAGATATTAGTCATTTTTTTAATTAAAACTTAATGAATTTACTCATTTTTTACTTGAATTTTTAGAAATGTACTAATTTTAGGAATTAAAAGAATTAGAAATAAATTAATTTCGGGAGTTTTAAATTTTAGAAGTATACTAATTTCAAAAATTTTATATTTCCAGAATTTAGTCAATTTTTTATTGAAATTGTATAAATTTACTCATTTTTAAATTGAATTTTTAGAAATATATTAATTTTAGGAATTGAAACATTTGAAAAAATATTAATTACGGTAGTTTTAAATTTGATATAAACTGGTAAGACTAAATTGAACTAGATCCTGAAAATGAATAAATAAATCTGCCTATAAAATATTTCCACGTATTTATTTCTAATGAACTTGTTGTTTTGTTTTCTATTGCAGCTCGATTCCTACATTTATTCTTTCCAGACCTGTTTTGTGAGACAGCTTATGAACTTTTCTATTCAAGGGTTGGCCAACACACGAGTGTCGGAAATTACTGGAACGATCCATATCACCAGGTTTGTACTCTACTTATTATTTAATTAATTAAAAATTTTGAAATTATTTGAAAATTCGAAATTAGTTAAAAAAGTAACAATAATTGTCCTCCCTTCTTTCAGAAACTTTACTACGAGTACAGCCAATTTCTTCCATTGATAAATAATGAATTGAATTCGACAAATGCGACTGATTTCAAAGCCGGTCTCACCAAACTGAAGAAGATTGTGCTTATCGGCGGCCCCGACGATGGGGTCATCACGCCCTGGCAAAGCAGCCAATTCGGCTACTTCGACGACAATGGAACGGTGATCGAACTTCGAGATCGTCCCACCTATCAAAACGATTTGATTGGCCTGAAAACCTTGGACAAAAAGAACAAATTAATTCTGCACACTGTGCCTGGCGTTTCTCACTTTGAGTGGCACATCAACGTTTCAATAGTAGATCAATTTATAATTCCCTACTTGGATTAAACGACTCACTCGTTCTTAAAATTAATTCAAGAACTAAAAAAAAATAAATTAATTAATTAATCGCACAAACTTTAACACAGGCCTCGGACTCACACTTTTTTTCACCGATTATAGATTTATAAATTCTAAAAAAAAATATTTAAAAAAATAAATAAATACGTTTTTAAATAAAAAAGGCTTGAATAAAAAAAAATGATTTCCAACAAAAGAGTGCAATCGAGAAACTAACATAGATGCACGTTTTCAACCAAGGAGTTCATTTTTTTTACTTAAAATGACGAATTTTAAAAAAATACATAAATTTTTAACCAAATAGTGAAATTTTCCATTAAAATTTTGAATCTCTGATCCGATAATGCACATTTTTTTTACAGAAAAGCTAAATTTTCAACAAAAAAGTCCATTTTTAACCAAGAAAGACATAAGTTACGACAGAAAAACATAAATTTTGAATAAAATAGTTTATCCTCTTGGAAAAATTATTTTTTACCCAAAAAAAGAAGAATTTTTAACTGAAATTATGTATTTTTAAACGTGAATTTTTAGTAAAAAATGTATTACTAGATATTTAAAAATAATAATTAAAGAAAAAGATTCATTTTTATTTAAAAAAATATTTTTTCTACCCACAAATGAAGAATTTGAATAAAATACATAAACTTTTAACCAAATAGTGGAATTTTCTATAAAAACTTTTGATTTTTTAACCAAAAAGATAAAAATTTTGACAGAAAAACATAAAATTTCAACAAAATAGTTGATCCTCTTGAAAAGATTAATTTTTAACAACAAAAAAAAAAGAACTTTTAACGGAAATTATGAACTTTTAAACCAAAAAAATAAACTTTTAAAAAGTAGCTAAAATTTCAACCAAGGACTTGAACTTTCAGCGCAAAAAGATGAATTTTTAGTAAAAAATGTAATAGTTGATATTAAAAAAAACTAATTAAATAAAATAGGTGAATTTTTAATCAAAAAAATACTTTTTCTACCAAAAATGAATAATTTTAATAAAATACACAAATTTTAAACCAAATAGTGAAATTTTCCATCCAAATTTTTAATTTTAGATCCGATAATGTATTTTTTTTACAGAAAAGCTACATTTTCAATAAAAAAGTTCATTTTTAACGAAAAAAGATATAAATTACTACAGAAAAACATAAATTTTCAATAAAATAGTTGATCCTCTTGTAAAAATTAATTTTTACAAAAAAAAAAGAATTTTTAAACAAAAAAATGTTCTTTCAAAAAGTAGTCCAACTTTCAACCAATGAGTTGAATTTTCAGCACAAAAAGATGAATTTTTATAAAAAATAGTTTTCTACCAAAAATGAAGAATTTTAATAAAATACATAAATTTTTAATCAAAAACTGAAATTTTCCATCAAATTTTTGAATTTTTGACCAGATAGTTAAATTTTTTGTACAAAAAAGTTCTAGTTTCAACAAAAAAGTTGATTTTTAATTAAAAAAGATAAATTTTTCACAGAAAATATGAATCTTTAAAGTTGATACTAAAAAAAAGGAATTATTGAAAAAAATAGTTTCATTTTTAACAAATCAAATTATTTTAATTTTCGACACGATAATGCAAAATTTCTAATAAAAGAGACTAATGTTTCACCAGAAAGTTTCATTTATAACCAAAAAAGATCAAAGTTGTACAGAAAAAGGTGAATTTTCAACAAATTAGTTCAATTTTCAGTGGAAAAAGTTAATTTCCAACAACAAAAAAAGAATTTTTAACTGAATATTTGAATTTTCGAACCAAAAAGGCGCATTTTTAACAACAAAAAAAAAGAAATATTTGATTTTTAATAACAAAAATTTAATTGAAAAAAATATTTTTATTTTTAACAAACAAAAAGAGGCATTAACAGTTTTTCTACCAAAAAACAAATTTTTTAACAACTAGTGGAATTTTCAACAAAATAGTTGAATCCTCAACCAAGAAGATAAATTCAGAAAAAATGTCTAAATAGTTTAAGTTTTAACCAAGAAAATTTTCTACCAGAAAATAATTTTTAAGATAAAAAAAAAAGAATTTTTAAATAAAATTATGAATCTTCAAACAAAACAGACTTTTAAAAAAGTTAACTTTCAAATAAGAAGTGGAATTTTTAACCCAAAAAGATGAATTTTTAGCAAAAAATGTAAATCGATTAAAAAAATAATAATAATTCGAAAGAATAGTTACATTTTTAAACCAAAAAGATGAATTTTTAACATAAAATTTAATAGGTGATATTTCAAAAAAAGTTGGTATTTAAAAAAAATAGGTACATTTTTAACCAAAAAAGTCCTTTCAATCAAAAAAGGCAATCAAATAAAAAAATTTTAATTAAGAGAATTTAATTTTCAATAAAAAAAAATAATTTTCTCTAAAACACTTGAATTTAGTACTAAATAACTGAATTTGTTATCAAATTGTGCGAATTTCAACTATTAGTTAAATTTACATCAAAATATTTATATTTGCAATTAGAAAAATTAATTTTGAACCAGAAAAAAACAACAAATTTTCAACTAAAATTATTAGTCTTCAACCAAAAACTTCATTTTTGTAAAAAAAAAAATACAACTTTTAACCAAGAATTTGAATTTTCAACAGGAAAAGATGAGTTTTTAACCCAAAGATGTAATAGTTTATACTTCCAAAAATATATTTTAAAGAAATTTTTTTAAAACTTACATTTTTAACCATAACATTGAATTTTCAACAAAAAAAGTTAATTTTCAACTACATAGATCGATTTTCTATCAAAATTGTTGAATTTTCAAGCCAAAAATTTTATTTTTTAAACAAAATAATTTTATTATGAACCAAATGAAAACATTTTTAACTAAAAAAAGATTAATTCTTAACAAAAACTTTAATAACAGACTTTTCAGCCGAAAAAAATTTAATTGGAAAAAGTGGATAAGTCAGAATTTTTTATTGCAGATGTAAGTCCGAGGTCTGAGAATGTTTAAAAAAAATGTAAGTAATAATTACTTTTTAAAAAAATAATCATTTTTTTCATTTAGTTGACAAATTATAGCAAATATTTTTATTTAATTTGCAATAAATTATTTTTGGAATCGTGTTAATTGCAAACATTTTTGAAAAAAGTTGAATATGTTGAATCTAAATTTATTTTTATATCTTGAGAAAAAAATATCCTGGCATTAAAGCATCCCAAAATCATAAATTTGATATTTTAAAAATTTGAAAACGCTTTTAAATACTAAGAAATTTTATTGATCGATGCTAAAATTTCAGGTTCGACATATTCAATTTTTTCAACAAAAAAAAGTGTGTATTTAATTCAATCTAAACAAATGTTTTTTTTGCACGAATTCAAAATCGAAAAATTTTTTAAAGCGCGCTACTTTAACATAATTTCTTTAGTTAACCAAAAATAATTTTAAAAATAGCCAATTAATATTTTGCGTTTACTCGAAAGAAATTTCTTTGAATCAACGAATTTTTTTCTGAGTGTTTTAATTTTGTCGATAAACTTCAGCAACATGTAAGAATTTAATTTATATTTTTGTGATTCCCGTGCCAAACTACAAATTAATATTAGTATATTTTAATTGAATTAACTATAGACAATATTGTAAATTATTTACGTCTAAATATTAGCGTGGGCCGAAAAACCCGATTTTTTTGCAGCTTGTTTCTTATTAGAAAATAACATGTAAAAAAATGGTTTTAAAATTATAATTATTTTTAAATGCTCAAAAAAACTGCTTAATTTTTTTTTATTAATTATGAATTAAAAGAAAATTTAAACCATTTTCAATTTTCTTCAAACAAATGTACAATTAACCAAACCTAACAATGTTTTTGCGCATTTACAAAAAATGCTAACGTTAACCCCTTTTTTTAATTTCTAATTTTATATTATTTTCCAGTATCAAAATATTCTATAAAAAATTCGCCACAATGTTTTGGCTCAATTGGTCAAAAAATGGAAAAATTTGAGTCCGATGGGAGGGTGAAATATTTAAGAACTTGAAATTTTTTTCTGGTGACGCAAATTTGGGATTTTCGGCTCATCCTAAGAAAAATGTCTTTCTACTTGAAAGTGATATTCTATGAATAAGACTTATAAATAAACTTTTTTTATATATTTATAAGTAAACTTATAAATAGTACAATTAATCAATTTTACAAACCAGTGTAAGAATTCTTTTTATACAGACTGTTATATAAAACAAGACGAAAGTAAATTTTCTAAAGAAAAAAAAATGTTTAAAATTAATTTGTGTATATTTTTGCGAAAAGATTAACCTAATTTTACATTTTTCTGTGCCAATTTTCAAATATTTTTCTAAAAAAAATTCTCGATTATTGTAAGAAGTTTATTCGGGAAGAACTTATAGTTTTAAGTTTAGAAAAAAGGCACAATAAATGTTTTCTAGGTAACTGCAGGTAAAAATCTCATTGAAATATTTGGATATAATTACCGAAATATTAGATTTTCGAAATTTTAAACTAGTTTAAACAAATAAAAATTATTACAAGACTTTTTGCTTTTATCGGGAATTTGACATTTCAGAAATTTATTAATTTCGAGAATTTGAAATTTTAGCAAATTACTAATTTTTGGAATGTACTAATTTCTTAATTGAAAGTTCATGAATTTTTACTGATTTCTTTAATTTGAAGCTTCAGATATTTATCATTTTAAGGAATTTAAAATTTTAGCAAGTTACTACTTTTGGGAAATTCTGGAATTTACTCTTTTCTGGATAGAAATGGAGGGAATTTATTCAATTCGGGAATTGAAATTTCCCGATCTACTAATTTCTGGATTAAAATTGGTGAAAGATAAAATTCCGTAAATTTATTAATTAGGAAAATTTCAAATTTCGAGAATCTACTGATTTTAGGAATTAGAAATTCCGATAAATTACTAATTGCGGGAAATTTTAATTTTAAGAATTTACGGATTTCGTGAATTTAAAACTTTAGAAATTTGTTAATTTCGGGAAGTTTAAATTTGCAGAATTTACTAATTACTCAATTGAAATTTCAGTAATTCACTAATTTTTAATTTTTCGGAAATCTATTAATTTCTTAATTGGAATTCAGATTAATTTCGTAAATTTATTCGTTTCTCAATTGAAATTGGGGAAATTTGAAATTAAGGAAATCTGCTGATCTTAAAAATTTGAATCTTCAAAAGTTAATTAATTTCGGACACTTAAAATTGCAGAAATGAGTAATTTTAAATTTCATCAATTTAATCATTTCTGAATTGAAACGTAAGGAACTTATTAATTACAGAAATTGGAATCTACAGAATGTATTGTTTTCGAAACTTATTATTTCAGCAAATTAATAATTTCGTAAATTTAAAACTTCAGAAATTTATTAGTTGTGGGAATTTCAAATTAATAGAATTTCCTAAATTCAGAATTAAAAGTTCAGAAGTTTACTAATTTTTAAATTGAATTTTCAGAAATTTACTTAATTTTCAATTGAATGGTCAGAAATGTATTGACTTTAGAAATTGGAACCTTCCGCAATTGGTAACTTTGGGGAAATTGAAATTGCAGAAATTTCGAAAATTTTAAATTTCAGGAATTTACTCATTTCAGGAATTTGAAGTTTCTGAGCAGAAATTTTAGAAATTCACTCATTTTTAAATTGAACATCCAGAAATTTAGTAATTTCGGAAATTAAAAGCTTAAGAAATTTATTAAATTCGGCATTAAAAACTTTAGAAACTTATTAATTTTGGGAATTTAATCATTTAAACATTTTTGTTTCGAACTGTCAGAAATCTACTAATTTTTTAATTGAATTTTTAGAAACTTACTAATTTCAGTAAAAAAAACCTTTAGAAATTTATTAATTCGGGGAATTTTAAATTTAGCAGCTTTCTCCTTTCGGAAACTTGAAATTTCAGCAAATTATTAATTTCGTGAATTTAAAATTTCAGAAATTTATTACTTTCGGGAATTCGAAATTTTAGAAACCGGAGATTTCAGGAGTTTAATAATTACTGAATTGAAAGATCAGAAATTTAATAATTTCGGCAATTTTGAATTTCAGCAAATTGCTCATTTCGGGATCATTTAGTAATTTCTTAATTTAAATTTGAGACATTCACTAATTTGAACCTTCAAAATATATTAATTTTGCGAATTTAAAACTTGAGAAATTTATTAATCCCTGAAATTTTCAATTTCAGGAATTTAATAATTACTTGATTGAAACTTCAGGAATTCACGAATTTTTAAATTTAATTTTTTTGAAATTTACTAATTTCAGAATTTTAATAATTTTAGGAACTAAAAATTTCCGGACATTACTAATTTCTCAAGTTGCATATCAGGTTAATTTCGGGATTCTGAAATTTCGGGAATTTATTCATTTCTAAATTAAAATTGGGGAAAGTTGAAATTTACTGAATCCAATTTCCAGAAATTTCCAATTTTTTTTAAATTTATTTTTTCAGAAATTTACTAATTTCAGAAATTGGAAGCTTCAGAAATTTGATAATTTTGGGAATCTAAAATTTAAAAATTTACTGACTTCTGGATTAAAATTTTGGTAAGCTAAAATACCGAAAATTGATTAATTTGTGAAATTTCGGGAATTCACTGATTTAAGGATTTTGAAATTTTGGAAAATTCCGAATCGCGCGAATTTAAAATTTCAGAAATGTATTAATTTTAAAATTTACTATCCAGAAATTTACTAATTTCAGGAATCTAAAGCTTAAGAAGTTTATTAATTTCCGGAATTTCAAGTTTCCGGAATTTACTTATTTCTTAGTTGTAATATTAGGAACTTGAATCTTTAAAAAATTATTAATTTCGGGAATTGGAAACTTCAGAAATTTATTAATTTCGGGAATTTGAAATTTCAAAAAATTACTAATTTCGGGAATTTACAATTTTAGAAATTGATTAATTGCGGGAATTTCAAATTATAGGAGTTTCTTAATTTTTTAATTAAAATTTCAGAAATTTAGTAATTTCAGTAACTGGACCCTTCCGAAATTTTTGAATTTCGGAAATTCGAAATTTCAGCCAACTTCTCATCTCGGAAATTGGAAATTTTAGGAACTTGAAATCTCCGTGTATTACTAATTTCAAGATTGAAATTTGGGGAAAGTTGAAATTCCAGAAATTTATTATTTGGGAAAATTTGAAATTTCGATAAATTACAGATATTAGAAATTAGAAATTTCGGAAAATTACTACTTTCGGGAATTTGAAATTTTCAGCAATTTACGAATTTCGTGAATTTAAAACTTCAGAAATGTTAATAATCTTGGGAATTTTAAGTTTACAGAACGTACTAAATTTTGAATTTAATTTTTCAGAAATTTACTAATTCCAGTCATTGAAATTTTTCGAAATTGGTAAATTTCGGAAATTTAAAACTTCAGAAATTTATTAATATCGGGAATTTGAAATTTCAAAAAATGACTAATTTCGGGAACTTACAGCTATAGAAATTGATTAATTGCGGGAATTTCAAATTATAGGAGTTTATTAATTTTTTAATTAAAATTTCAGAAATTTAATAATTTTTTAATTTTATTTTTCAGAAATGTACTAATTTTTGAATTTTATTTTTCGAACATTTACTAATTTAAGGAATTTTAAATTTTAGAAACTATAAATTTTCGGAATTTATTAATTACGGGAATTTGAAATTTCAGCAAATTCGTTAATTGCGGGAATTTTAAATTATAGGAAATTACTCATTTTTTTATGAAAATTTCCGGTGTGTACAAATTTTAAAATGGAATTTTCAGAAATTTACTAATTTCAGTCATTGAAATTTTCCGAAATTGGTGAATTTCGGGAATTTAAAACTTTAGAAATTTATTAATCTCGGGAATTTTAAATTTTCGGAATTTAGTAAGTACTTCATTGAAATTTCAGAAATACATTAATTTTTTTATTTTATTTCTCAGAAATGTACTAATTTTTTAATTTATTTTTTCCAAAATTTACTAATTTACAGAATTTTAAATTTTAGAAACTATAAATTCTCGAAATTTATTAATTTCGGGAATTTCAAACTTCAGAAATTTAATAATTTCGAGAATTTGAAATTTCAAAAAATTACTAATTTCGGGAATTTACAATTTTAGAAATTGATTAATTGCGGGAATTTCAAATTATAGGAGTTTCTTAATTTTTTAATTAAAATTTCAGAAATTTAGTAATTTCAGTAACTGGACCCTTCCGAAATTTTTGAATTTCGGAAATTCGAAATTTCAGCCAACTTCTCATCTCGGAAATTGGAAATTTTAGGAACTTGAAATCTCCGTGTATTACTAATTTCAAGATTGAAATTTGGGGAAAGTTGAAATTCCAGAAATTTATTATTTGGGAAAATTTGAAATTTCGATAAATTACAGATATTAGAAATTAGAAATTTCGGAAAATTACTACTTTCGGGAATTTGAAATTTTCAGCAATTTACGAATTTCGTGAATTTAAAACTTCAGAAATGTTAATAATCTTGGGAATTTTAAGTTTACAGAAAGTACTAAATTTTGAATTTAATTTTTCAGAAATTTACTAATTTCAGTCATTGAAATTTTCCGAAATTGGTAAATTTCGGAAATTAAAACTTCAGAAATTTATTAAAATCGGGAATTTTAAATTTCTGGAATTTAGTAAGTACTTAATTGAAATTTCGAAAACTTACTAATTTTTTTATTTAATTATTCAGTAATTTACTAATTTCAGGAATTTAATTTTTCCGAAATTTACTAATTTAAGGAATTTTAAATTTTAGAAACTATAAATTTTCGGAATTTATTAATTTTGGGAAGTTGAAATTTTAGCAAATTCGTTAATTGTGGGAAATTTAAAAATATAGGAAATTACTCATTTTTTAAATGAAAATTCCAGATATTTACTAATTTTTAAATTAAATTTTCAGAAATTAACTAATTTCAAGAATTGAAACTTTCAGAAATTGGTGACCTTCAAGAATTTTAAATTTAAGCAAATTGCTCATTTGGGGATCATTTCCTAATTTCCTTATTGAAATTTTAGAAATTTTCTTATCTTTAACTTGAATATCCAGGATTTCAAAATCGGACTTTGTTTTTCCGATAAAAAACCTTATCATTCATATCCAACCAGGAATCCGAATGTAGTGTATGAAATATAAAGATTCCTTCTTCCAGTGTTGCAAAATTGCGAATTTATTCCTATAAAACTACAAAAACAACGAGTATCTGCTATAAAAATAAATGCCTATTCTGTCAAGCAGAAAAATCACAAAAGTTTTGGCACATAAAAAAAAGAAAAGAAAGGAAAAGAAAAGAAGTTAAAAAGATTTAAAATGGTTTGCCGTGAGTAAATCGAGTAATTAAATCAAGCGCCCATTTCGGCTGATCAGCCGGAACCATATGCCCCGCATTGCGAACGAGAACTTCCGTCAAATTCTCCACACTCTTCGTGTATCCCGCAATTTCATTTCCCACTCGCCAGACTCTCCTCTTCGCGCTTTTGTACTTTTCCGCGCCCGACCACTTTAAATTCTGCAAATAATTCTCCGTCAACGGATACGCCACAATTATATCCAGCTGGCCATTATAAATAAGAACTTTATAATTATTTGCCAGATCTGCAACCAACACTGCCAACGACTGCATAATATCCCCTTTCAGATGCCCCTCGACTTTTTTATTTTCCGTCTGAAATGAA
This sequence comes from Druon quercuslanigerum, assembly GCA_010014905.2. NCBI lineage: Eukaryota > Metazoa > Arthropoda > Insecta > Hymenoptera > Cynipidae > Druon > Druon quercuslanigerum. Next base: position 10,909 of record JAAAKG020031257.1, read on the forward strand.
GAATTGCCCACGTGAATCGCCCGTCTCGTATCCGCCTTTTGAATCCACTCCGACATCCAATTGTCCTCGTCCGAATCCTCCGTGTGAAGATAGTTGAAGTAGAAATTGAAGCCAGTCAAGTTCTTGAAAAGGGAGGGTGTCGCGTGAAAGTCGTTGTTGAGCAAAGCATCAAACACATCAGCAGCTTCCTCAAACTTCTGCTGCTCAATCAGATCGCGGCCCTTTTTCTCGTAGGCGTGAAAGGCATCTCTCCCGTTGAGATCCAGCAGGCCCAGCTGATACAAATAGTCGCCATAGACGAGCTGATTTCCCGGATCAGTCAGCCCGTTGCCGATTGCCAATCCCTTCAGATTGATCTTCAGTTTGGCCTTGATGTTAAAGTCTTTGATCGCGTGCGAGACGGCCGGCACGTACTTTCCGGCGTACGATTCGCCCGTGACGAAAAAATCGTTGCCCTCCAGTTCCGGAAAGAGCTGGAAGAACTGAATGAGGGCGGTGTAGACATCTCGACCGACGTCCGTCTCGTTCACGGCATATCCTCGCTCGTCGCTGGTGAAACTGAAACCAGTTCCTACGGGATTGTCTATGTATATCAGGTTGTGCGCGATATTCCACGAGTATTTGCGCATTTTCAGGGTTTTATTTCGCGTCACTTGGAACGGTCCGTTTTCCATGAAAAGACCGAACATTGATGTGGCGCCTGGACCACCCTGCAGCCAGAGCACGACTGGAGCATTTTTCGGATCAACCTGGAAACAATTAATTTCTCCTCAAGAAAATCCGCATCTTCGAAAAAACTTTCGCCTCAAGATTATAATTTTAATTATAAATTTTACTATTTTGTTGGAAATTTAACAATGTTTTTTGTTTAATTCGTCTTTAATTCAGTAATAATTTTAAGAATTTGAAATTTTGTGAACTGAAAATTTCAGGAAATTTCGGTAATTTATTCATTACTGAATTGAAATTGTGAACAGTTGAAATTCGGGGAATCTACTAATCTTAAGAATTTGAATCTTCAGAAGTTTATTAATTTCGGAAACTTGAAATTTCAGCAAATTATTAATTTCGTGAATTTAAAATTTCAGAAATTTATTGGTATCAGAATTATGAACCTTTAGAAATTTAATAATTTTTGGAATTTGAAATTTTGTGAACCGAAGATTTCAGGAATTTGATAACTTCTTAAGTGGAATGGAAATTTCGGAAATTTATTCATTACTGAATTGAAATTGCGGAAAGTTGAAATTTAGGAAATCTACTGATCTTAAGAATTTCAACCTTTAGAAGTTTACTAATTTCGGAAACTTGAAATTTCAGCAAATTATTAATTTCGTGAATTTCAAATTTTAGAAATTTATTACTTTTGAGAATTCGAAAATTTAGGAACCAGAAATTTCAGGAATTTAATCATTTCTGAATTGAAACACCAGAAATTTATTAATTTCGGAAACTTACTAATTGCAGGAATTCGAAATTTTTAGGAATTTACGAATTTCGTGAATTTAAAATTTGTGAAATTTATTAATCTCGGGAATTGCCGGAAATTCACAAATGTTTTTATTTAATTTTTCCCAAATTTACCAATTTCAGAAATTGAAACCTTTAGAAATTTAATAATTTTTGGAATTTGAAATTTTGTAAACCGAGAATTTCAGGAATTTGATAACTTTTTAAGTGGAATATCAGATTAATTTCGGAAATTTATGGCATCGACTGATCTTAAGAATTTGAATCTTCAGAAGTTTATTAATTTCGGAAACTTGAAATTTCAGCAAATTATTAATTTCGTGAATTTAAAATTTCAGAAATTTATTGGTATCAGAATTATGAACCTTTAGAAATTTAATAATTTTTGGAATTTGAAATTTTGTGAACCGAAGATTTCAGGAATTTGATAACTTCTTAAGTGGAATGGAAATTTCGGAAATTTATTCATTACTGAATTGAAATTGCGGAAAGTTGAAATTTAGGAAATCTACTGATCTTAAGAATTTCAACCTTTAGAAGTTTACTAATTTCGGAAACTTGAAATTTCAGCAAATTATTAATTTCGTGAATTTCAAATTTTAGAAATTTATTACTTTTGAGAATTCGAAAATTTAGGAACCAGAAATTTCAGGAATTTAATCATTTCTGAATTGAAACACCAGAAATTTATTAATTTCGGAAACTTACTAATTGCAGGAATTCGAAATTTTTAGGAATTTACGAATTTCGTGAATTTAAAATTTGTGAAATTTATTAATCTCGGGAATTGCCGGAAATTCACAAATGTTTTTATTTAATTTTTCCCAAATTTACCAATTTCAGAAATTGAAACCTTTAGAAATTTAATAATTTTTGGAATTTGAAATTTTGTAAACCGAGAATTTCAGGAATTTGATAACTTTTTAAGTGGAATATCAGATTAATTTCGGAAATTTATGGCATCGACTGATCTTAAGAATTTGAATCTTCAGAAGTTTATTAATTTCGGAAACTTCAAATTTCAGCGAATTTAAAACTTGAGAAATTTATTAATCTCAGGAATTTCTGATTTAAAGAAATTCACAAAATTTTTTTATTTAATTTTCAGAAATTTACTAATTTCAGAAACTGGAACCTTTAGAAATTTAATAATTTTAGGAATTTGAAATTTTTAGAACTGAAAATTTTAGGAATTTATTACTTTTTAGAATTCGAAAATTTAGGAACCAGAAATTTCAGGAATTTAATCATTTCTGAATTGAAATATCAGAAACTTATTATATGCGGGAATATTGAATTTTTTAGGAATTTCCGAATTTCGCGAATTTAAAACTTGAGTAATTCATTAATCTCAGGAATTTCCAATTTCCAGAAATTTATAAATTTTTTAATGTACTTTTCCCGAAATTTACTAATTACAGAAATTGGAACATTTTGAAATTTAATAATTTTAGGAATTTGAAATTTTGTGAACTTAAAATTTCAGGAATTTGATCATTTCCTAAGTTGGAATATGAGATTAATTTCGGAAATTTGAAATTCTGAGAAATGGAAATTTATTAATTTCGGAAACTTACTAATTGCGGGGATTTGAAATTTTGAGGAATTTACGAATTTCGTGAATTTCCAACTTGAGAAAATTATTAATCTCGGGAATTTCCAGAAATACGCCAATTTTTTAATTTAATTTTTCAGAAATTTATTAATATCAGAAATTGGAACCTTTCGAAATTTCATAAATTTTGGAATTTGAAATTTTGTGAACCGAAAATTTCTTAAGTAGAATATCAGATTAATTTCGGAAATTTGATATTCTGAGAAATGGAAATTTCGGAAATTTATTCACTACTGAATTGAAATTGTGAAAAGTTGAAATTTAGGGAATCTAATGATCTTAAGAATTTGACTCTTCAGAAGTTTATTAATTTCAGAAACTTGAAATTTCATCAATTTATTAATTTTGTGAATTTAAAATTTCAGAAATTTATTATTGTCGAGAATTCGAAATTTTAGGAACCGAGAATTTCAGGAATTTAATAATTTCTGAATTGAAACACCAGAAATTTATTAATTTCGAAAACTTACTAATTGCGGAAATTTGAAATTTGAGAAATTTATTAATCTCGGGAATTTCCAGAAATTCACAAATATTTTTATTCAATTTTTCCGAAATTTCCTAATTTCAGAAATTGGAAACTTTATAAATTTAATAATTTTTGGAATTTGAAATTTTGTAAACCGAAAATTTCAGGAATTTGATAACTTCTTAAATGGAATATCAGATTAATTTCGGAAATTTGAAATTCTGAGAAATTTATTCATTACTGAAATGAAACACTTTTGAATTGAAAAATCAGTGATTTATTAATTTCGGAAACTTACTACTTGCGGGAATTCGAAATTTTTAGGAATTCACGAATGTTGTGAATTTAAAACTTGAGAAATTGATTAATCTCGGAAATTTCCAGAATTTCACAAATGTTTTAATTTAATTTTTCAGAAATTTACTAATTTCAAAAATTGGAACGTGTAGAAATTTAAAAATTTTAAGAATTTGAAATTTTTTGAATTGGAAAATTCAGGATTTTGATAATTTCCTAAGTGGGATATCAGATTGATTTCGGAAATTTGAAATTCTGAGAAATGGAAATTTCGAAAATTTATTCACTACTGAATTGAAATTGTAGAAAGTTGAAATTTAGGGAATCTACTGATCTTAAGAATTTGAATCTTCAGAAGTTTATTAATTTCGGAAACTTGAAATTTCAGCAAATTATTAATTTCCTGAATTTCAAATTTCAGAAATTTACTACTTTGAGAATTCGAAATTTTAGGAATCGGAAATTTTAGGAATTAAATAATTTCTGAATTGAAGCATCAGAAATTTATTAATCTTAGGAATTTCCAATTTCCAGAAATTCAAAAATTTTTCAATTTAATTTTTCAGAAATTTACTAATTTCAGTAATTCGAACATTTAGAAATTTAATAATTTTAGAAATTTGAAATTTTGAGAAATGGAAATTTAGGAAATTTAATAATTTCTGAATTGAAACACAAGAAATTTATTAATTTCGGCAACTTACTAATTGCGGGAATTCGAAATTTTTAGGAATTTAAGAATTTCGTGAATTTAAACCCGTACTTAAATTACGTAATAGCTCAATCATTTTAGTTATAAATTTTACTATTTGGTTGCAAATTTAACAATGCTCATCAAAAGAAATCCCTTTTGGTTGCAAATTCAACTATTTTTTTTTCAAATTCGTCTTTTTGGGTTAAAATGTGGATATTTTTGTAGATCTTTACACTTTTCTTTAAGATTCATATCTTTTTCTGAAAAGTCAAATGAAATATTTTTGGGATGGAAACTATTTTTTATGAAAATTCGTCTTTTTTTATTTAAAAGTTCACCCCTGTCTTATTATAATTTTCATTTTACTTGGACAAAAATTATAACTGTTTGGTTAAAAAGTTTAAATCTTGTTCAAAAGTTATACCTTGTTGGCTGAACAACGACTATTTTAGCAGAAACTTTTTTTATTGTTTACAATTCTTATTTGAAGGTTAAAAAATGAACTGGAATCTTCTTTTGATAAAAATTTAACTTTTTAAACAAAATTTTTTTATTGCATCTGTTTTAGGACACCAGCTTTAGCAAAAATCACATCTTTTTGTCATAAAAACTCAACTATTTAGTAGCAAATTCAACAGTTTTGTTAAAAAGTCGTTTTTTCTTTGTTTAAAATTCGTCTTTTTTTTAAATTCATCTTTTTAATTGATAATTACATTAATTCGGTAAAAGTTAAATATTTATTTTTTTAAGATTGATTTATTTAGTTGAAAATGCTCCTTTTTTAGAAAAAAAATATTTGGTTGAAAATTCCATATTTGTTAGGTAAAAATGCATCAGTTTCCTGTAAAATTAATATTTTTGCTCAAAAATCATATTTTGCCTTGATAAACCCTTTATGTATTTCTTGAGTAAAAAATTCTTTTTTTCAAAATTTGTGTTTGGTTTAAAAATATTTTGCTTGTTATAAATTTAATCTTTTTGGCTTTAAATACACACACACACACACAGACACATATATATTTATATTGAAATTCAACTATTTTTTTCCAACCAAAAAGTCAACTTTCAAACAAAAAGATTAATTTTTGACCTAAAAACAAATAAATTTTCAACTAGAAAATGATAAATTGTCAAACAAACAAGAAAAATGTTAATTTAAGAAACTTCAAAGACATTGAAATCAAATTTAAAATCCTATTTGTTAAATTTTATGTCCGAAAAAAACATAAATTGTCTACCAAAAAATACAAAATTTAATCAAGAAGATTAAATTTCACTAATATTGAGGATTTAAAAAAAATATATATAAATTTTCAGCTACGAAAAATATAAATTTTGAACCAAAAAAGATTAATTTTAATCAAGAAGAATATTTTCCACCAAAAAAGTGGATTTTTTAACAAAATACATTAATTTTCAACAAAACGGTGAATATTCAACTAAAAAAAAACAATTTTTAAACAAATAATTGAATTTTACGCCAGAAAAAGTAAATTTTCAAATTAGAAAAACCTTTTTTAAATAAAATGGTGAATTTTTAACTAGAATAATTTATTTTTCAACCCAAAATATTAATTTCTAACAAAAAATATTCAATTTTAAATTCAAAAATCAAAATTTTAATCAAGAAGATTAATTTCCACCAAAAAAGTGGATTTTTTAACAAAATACATTAATTTTCAACAACACGGTGAATTTTCAACTAAAATGATAAATATTTAACTGCAATACTACAATTTTTAATTTAAAAAAGATTAATTTTAAATAAAAGACGAAATTTCAACAAAATAGTTAAATCCTCAAATTAAAAAAATTATTTTTAACCAATTGTTTGAATTTTTAACTAAAACATATGAATTTCCAACCAGAAATGGAATGATTTTCTAACAAATAATAAAAACTTGAAATAAAAAAATACGAATTCTTAACAAAATACCTGAATTCTCAACCAAATAATTTAATTTCCGGTTTAAAAACAAAACGAATTTCCAACAAAACAGTTAAGTTTGCAACCAAAACAGATTATTTTTAAACCATAGTTGAATTTTGAATCCAGAAAGACAAACACTTTATTGAAGAAACACTTTAATTCATAACAAAAAAGTTAATTTTCAACCAAATAGTTAATTTTTAAATCGATAAAATTAATTTACAAAAAATTATTTACAACTAAGAAGATAAATCTTCAACCAAACATAAATAAGTTTTTTTTACAGTATGGTTAATCTTTTAACCCGATACTAAATCTAATCTAAAAAGATAATCAAAATTAAAATTTCAAAGATAAATTGTCAGACAAAAATTTCAAGAAAAAAGAATAATTATTCAAATACTTAAATTTTCTATCCAAGTAGTTTAATTTTCTACCAAAAGACGAATTTTCAAACAATTTTAACAAACCATCAAATATTTTCAGTCAATTTTTAACTAAAAAAATCATTAAGTTTTAAGCCCAATGTTATTTTCTCGACTATTACTCTATTTTTTATTCCGTTTTTCTAAAATAATGTATCCTTTTGGTTGAAAGTTCTTTTTTTTTAATTGGACAGTTTTTTTATTAACAATTAAAACAATTCTTAAGTGGAAATTCATTTTATGTTGTTGGAAAATTCGTTTTATTATTTTAAAAAATAATTTTTTTTGGTAAAAATTTGTTTTTTTAGTGGAAAATATTTCGTTTGAGTTAAAAATACGTCTATTTCAGAAAATGCAGAAAAAAAATTTGAAAAAATACTAACCTGAGCCGGGAAGAACCAGAAGAACATGTTCGATCCGAAGGCTTTATTAACCGTGAAATAACCAGAATAGCTGCTTATTCCTTGCATTTCTTTGTGCGTAACGGTGGCTTTCATTCTAGCTTCATCAATTTTTCCGTTTTCAATGAAAGGCGTCAAAATAAGAGGCTCACCGACATCCGCATCTCGAGCAAGAGGAAAGCTTTTCAGCTTCGGATAAACGTTGATAAAAATCGCAGAAGTATTGCACGACAAATATATTATTAAAAAAAGAAAACACTTCATAATATTGTCATTCATTTTCGCTTTTCAAAAACTTAAGAATATTGTGTTTTCAATTCTTGACGGCGCTCCAAAAGTTACTTCGAGTGCGCACCAAGTCGTAGAACTGAGTGTGTATTACGCGTATTACGTGACTCGATTTCTTGTGTGTTTTTACAGGTTAGGTTGGAACTCCATATCAAAACATTGTCATTGCATCCAAATACGCCCATCAATATACATCGTCATGATGGCGATAAATACCTCGATAAATTATCAATCGCAAATTCGTCTCCGAGTTGCTGATTGTGATTATTTATATTTTTTAAAATAAGTGAGTGTATAACCGGGAAAGAAAGAATTTTGACATAAAACTGATTCTTTATAGCAATTATTCATATTTTGGCTACAAATTTTTTTGTCCATTCTATAAAAAAAATGATAATTTTCAACCAATAAAGATAGATTTTTAAGTAAAATCATATGATTACATAATATTTTTTACCTAAAAAAAGAATTATCAACATAACAGTCCAATTTTTAAACTTAATTTTTGAAATGAATATTTGAAATGTTTGAAAAAAAATTTCACCTAAAAATATGAATTTTAACATAAAATAGAAAGGTTAAATTTTCAATAAAAAAATTGATTTTTTGATAAAGTAAAATTTATTTTCGACAAAAAACAAACAAAAAAGAATTTCCAGCTAAAATTCACCTTAATTTCCAATTAAATAGAGAGAAAAACTGTTTAATTAAACAAAAATAAAACCGAATTTTTAACCAAATAAATTAATTTTCAACCAAAATGATAAATTATTAAGCAACAATGGAATATTTAAAATGTTTCAAAACAAATTTCACCTGAAAAAATTAATTTTAGCAGAAAATAGAAAAATTAAATTTTCAATAAAAAATTGATTTTTTAATCAACTAAAATTCATTTTCCAGAAAAACATGAATTTTAAGCGGAAAAATATACATTTTTAACCAAAAATAGAATAGTTAATGTTTCAGTAAAAAAATATAAAAAAAGAATTTCCAACTGAAATCCATTTTAAGTTTCGATTAAAAATCACCTGAAGAAGTGAATTTTAACTGAAAATAGAACAGTTAAATTTTCAATAAAAAAATTGATTTTTTTAAC
>JAAAKG020031268.1:0-19596 GCA_010014905.2 Druon quercuslanigerum
CTCCCTACCGAGTGAGTCACGCCTACCCCGAAAGGGAAACGGCCTAATGGTGTAATAATAATAATAATAATAATAATTGGCAGGTACGCGAGAGTATACGCGAGAGTATACGCGAGAGTATTTACGACTACCAAAACACTTTACTTTCCACATCACTATATACCTGTACTACAAATAACGTTTTTTCTGATAATATATTACTGTAATTGTAATTAACTCATTAGAATATTTCAAAAATGGATATTTTTCATAATTTAATCCGCGGTGCGCAACTCTATAAAAATACTTTAAGAAGAATTTTAATTGTTTTCAAACCTAAAACACTGACATCAATTAGTTTTTTATAACTTTAGTGATTTATTCTCTTTCTTCGAAATAATTATTTGTTAAAGATAATCGCTGTAACAGTTTTTTCTGAAGAAGAAAATTTGTGTATATCCTTATATTTTAAATTTTCTATTCACACTACGAATATACTCCTTAGTTGTTTACTGATGGGGACCTTCACTTGGGGTGATTGCCAGAGAGATTAATCAGAAACTTGGGTTGAAGCAGTGTTGCGGAACGAACGTGCTATTTAAATAAGTACACGGGAATTCTAGATCAATCTAAGGATATATACCCCATTCCACACATTAAGCCCTTCCTTACCGAGTGATTCGGGGTTATCCCTAAAGGGAAATGGCTTAATTGTATAATAATAATAATATTCACACTACGAACATACTGTTTAGTTGTTTACTTTTTGAATGAAGAAGTTAAGTCGAAGTTATTAACTTTTTTATATTATTTATTTATTCAAACAATATTATTTGCAGGTTATTTAATAATTTTGGGGAAATGATTTCTCACAACTGAAGAAAGCTTAAGTGAATTCCGCGAAATAATTTTAAATTTAACAGAAAAAATGGTTTGTTACTAAAAACATGAATTACAAGTATAATTTTGATATTTAAATTATTTTTCCAATAGCAAATATTACCTCTTGACATATTTATCATCAATGCCTCACAATTTCATTCAAAGAAGCGATTAGTTCTGAAATGCCATCTTACGACAGAAATAATGACTAGAAAATCCAATATTTTATTTAAAATTGAAATGTCAAGAAAACATAATAAAGAGCCGGTGCAAAGTGTTCGTAATTACTGGCGTTAGGTTTTATGATGAAAGTTTATCGATAATGCAAGTGAGAAAACGAATTTTTTTATTTTTGGCTGTAAACTTTTTTTGTTTAGAAACCAAATAAAATTTGAATTTTACAACGAGGAGCGGTAGAATCACGACTCATGCATTCAGAGTTAATTTTTTTATAACCAATCATTTATTGGATAATCGAGAGATACAGCTGATATACTCGTATTAATAAAAAATTACATTTTTTAATAATTTTCTTAGCAATACTTTTTTGGAAAATTAATTGATCTATAGAATCAATCCAAATACCAAATTAAGTGAATTTAGCTAAAGTCACGAATTTAGACACTAGGAAATTCAAATGCAGATATAAAATGAGATAAAAAGTGAGCTGAATAAAGTAAAATTCAATGATTTTGTTTTCAATAAGACAACTTTTTATAAATATATGACGTCGGATTTATGTTTAGATAAGAAGGACAATTAACTTGTCTGCATCTAGATTGATTTATATACACAATCAGGCAGCTTTTTGCGATCTATCATTCTAGCGACTCACCCACGTCACCTTGAAATAATTAATTTACGAAGCGAGAGCTATTATAATTTATTGGATAAGCAATTAATCAATGAAACTCAATAATTAAATTACCGGGTTCCCGTGCATTTATTTAAAACATTAATCATTTTATTTGGAAATAACAAGGTAGGAAGTAGATTAATGCCGAAACCCAAGAAAGCTTATGTGCCTTCCTCGTGTCCCAGATTTAAAAACCATTCATCTAAGAATATTAATAAGAAAATTGTGATAAATGAAAAAAGGACAACAGAATTTTCTCAGAAGGTAAAAAATGTCAAGAAACCGTTTTCTATTTATATACTTTAAAAATTAACTGTTTCTCCTGAAAATCTGACATTAAAGGAAATAGAGAATCTTGTATTTGAAAAGTGCATTTACGAATCTTTAATGGAATTACTTTCAGTAAAAATTTTAAATAGTATTTAAACTATAAAACGATATAAAGATACAAGAGAAGTGGTTTTTGTACCGTATCAAAGATATAAATTATGTTTTAGTGATCGGTGCAATTTTCAGTTTCTATGGCGTTCTTAAAAATACAACGCATAAAATTAACCTCATTTACGCAATCAGCTAATGTTCTCGTTTAAAGCTTCATTTTCATTTTACGATCGTCGAACTGGCAGTAAAAATGAAAGTATATATAAATCTCTATTTAGAGATACTTACACATTCGATATTAGGCTGTAGTCGATGGAGCGTAAGTTGTAAATAAAGAAATAAAGTCATGTACATCCAAATAAATTTATTTAGGTACAAATAAATTCGAAGTTGGTCAAATCCTGATATTAGAACTCATTTAAAACATCCAATAATTGAAGTCGTAAAAGTATTGCAGTTTCAAGATAATTTAAATTGTCGATTAGAAATACTTACGAAATATAGTTAGATTTTATAGTCGTTTTATGATTCAGGATAGATGAGGTTTTATAGGCTACTGAAACTTTTATGAAATTTTACGATGCAAGGACGTATCTAAATTGGTTGTTTTATGCAGACTAAAAAATTGCGGGTGGAATTTTAATTGTAAAAATATTGTTTCTCTGATGTTTTATCTTTCGAAAATAAAAGAAGGTCATTCCAAAGATTTTTTAAATTGGAATAAATTTCAAAAGCTGGATTTCATATCCTTGATTTTCGGTAAATATACTGTATTATTATACATTGACTTTAGAAAACGTCGTTAAAGTATCGTATTATATACAAGTGTAGATTGTACACCTCTTATATGAAGCTGACGTCTACATTCAAATAGATCTCTATAATATCGAGTTGTGTATATAGGAAGGAGCAATTACGAAGGACCGAACGTTCTTGGGCCGCGACTCGAACCGTCCTGGACGGCGAAGAGGTCTTTGAATTAATTTAACGTTCCGATTTGCATTTTAAAGCGGATTCAGGATCGTTTGAGTTATTGGCGACTTCGAGGTGAGGGTGGCTATATGAAGGTACTCTGTTGAATCATTCGTATCGGCTTTCAGGAGCGTGCCCCTTAACTCAAAACCCTCACTACTCTCAAAACTTTTCCCAACTTCTTTATGCAAAAGCTTTCATTCAATTTTCAATACCTCCCAGAAATGTGTTAAGTAATGAATTTAAATGTATCGTCGTCTCCAGGTGTAAAACTATATTCTCGGTGAGAGATCTGATTTATTTATATTTTTCATCTTCTTATTTTAATATTTATATACGTGTATTGCAGATTTGATGCGCAGCCTTGTCATACTTCTCTCCCAAATGACACTAATCCGGATCTTTTTGTCTTCCTTTTCAACTGCTTGATCATATTTAGCACATCACTTGCTTTATTCCTCGATATAAACTGGATAATTTGTATAAGTAATTCTTTCTAATCTTCGAAGATTAATGTAGGACTCGAAATTTGATCCACTCACACACCACACACATAAAAAATGAATCATCCTAGGAAACAAAAAATATTACACAAATCTTTTGGTAAAAATAATTTTTTTCATGTTTAATGCATAAATACTTTATTTAAGTTAATTTGGACAAAAATAGTACAATTATATACAATTCAGTCTCAATCACAGAGGTAAATTCATATTGTATTAAATATTCTTTTCGGAAATTTGAACAGTCGTTAAGATCCTTACGTCTTTATTGCCAGTGTCTACCACGGACAGGGTTGGGGAGGAGTTTGAATTCGATATTCCAAAGGAAAAGTCGATGTAGTTTGGAAATCGCGGAAATCGATTTCGAGAATCGACAAAGTAGGAATGGGATTAGACAGTTTCAGGCAGTTTCAGGCAATAAAAGGGCGGGGGCGACAAATGTGATCCGGTGGGGCCCTGCAGCAAGCCTTGGATGAGAACGTGGTGTCGGCGTTGCTATTGATGGGCCGGAAGACTTATGTGTCGGGGCACATTTGTTCGGCCATTAATCGAGGTAGTGTGCCGTGCTGCAAGAGAGAGATGAAGCGACAGAAGAGAAGGAGGCAGAGAGAAACGAGATCGAGCAAAGTAGCACCCAGCTCAGGGCCAGAGGGTGATTTATCCGAGTTGCCCCCGGGCCACCGCCTCCCTAATCTCTCTGCTCCTGTCCCCCGTTAACCCCGAGTTATCCTCTCTGTTCATCTTCTTGACTCTTGGCCCCTTACTTCCTGCTCGGCTTTCCATCCTCTTCCTTCTTTCCTCTTCTTTATCTCTTTTTCCCTTTTCCTTTTACCCTACTGGGTGGCTCAGAAGCTGTTTTAAACTAAATCTAAACCCAGACATTTGTAACGCAGTTTCTATCAGATGGGATTTTGTAGTGCCTTAGCAGTTTCAAAGTGCTTAAATCGTTCTTCTTCCACTTTAGGATCAATGTCGAAGAAGGAAGAATATTTTTTGAAGCGATATTTATTAGATTAAAAATTCGCGAATTTTAAAACTTTAAAACTCATTAAGAGTGTTAGATTTATTGTCTACTTTTTCTACAAGAAAAAATGTGTAATCAACAAAGAAGATTTTTAAACTTTTTTTTCATGTAAGTTTTTAAAGAGCCAGTAAAAACTCTTCTGCAGATATTTAGCAGGTTTTACTCACTCTACCCTCTGGTTTCTCATTTTGCTTTATTTTTCCTTTCGTTTATATTTTTCTGTTCTACACTCGCTCATGAATCACTTTATCCTATCTGTGGGGGAATCCGTTGGGATTCATTTAGCCGATAATGCAAGTCGAGACAAAGGGAAGCCACTAAACAACCCTCATGCGTTTAGGGGTTTTTTCAGTCTCAATGAAACGTACGCTTCGCACGAACTTTAGCTGAAAATGGCTAAGCATATACCGGAAGCGAGAATTTCCGGCGTTAGAATGAACCCATCAAGTATGGCGAACAGATAAGAAGAATTTACTGTCGACATGTAGTCAATTGCGTGTCAAATGCCTGAAAAATTGTTTCTTTGATTGAATCTTACTCTCTGACTTATTTTTCTGATTTATAACATTATCCCAGAATTTATTCTAGATTCCTGAGCATTTGGAACGGTGGATTCTAGTCGGAAAATTTGAATGAATAAGATGAAATCATTTGTTCAGCTTGAATTCTTATTTCCAAAAAGGAATAAAACTTGAAGTGGAGCTGTAACAATTAAAAATGACAGATTTTCAATGTGCACTCATATATTAATAAAATCTAACTAATTCAGATTCGAGAGTAGTGTACATGACATCGGTGAAAGTGATTTATTTACAAGAAAATGCAAGTGTGAACAGCGGAATCGTGTGCAGTCAGTAATTGGTTTTTGATATTTGCTTAGAGTAGCTAAACGTGTAAATTTCTACTATCTGGCATAAGATCGTGGGATAGAGTCGATCAAGAGCATCTTAATCCATACATCATCTTGGCAATTAGAATGATTTAGTTACACCACACCTGCAGTGTATCGCTCTTCACCACGTTTTTATCGCCTTTGTTTCTCGACACGAAGTAGAATGGTTATGCAAGTTATGGAATCGGGACACTTTCCACACGAGAGACTGCCTAGTATGTACCCCATTATCATGATGAAGATTTCGATACTTTATCGCTGACAGTCACATCACTTATAGAGAAAATTGTATCTACATCGTAAGTATCATTATTATGTATCAGTAACATTTCGCATTTAATTCAATTATGTTCTACTTGAAACTGCTTAAAGATCTCACTTGTTCATCCTAATTGAAATAAATAAAAAATTATTTGAGAAACAAATGTTACATTGTTAAAAAATTGTTGAAAGAACTTTTTTAATATTAACCTGCGTATCTGTTTTTTGGACTTTGAATATACACATATTTTTCAGGATTCTGTTATACGGAATATTTCCTAGGAACTTTCAATGTTGGTAATTTATGTTACAATCCTGGTGCACGCAGCGCTGCAACAGTTTCCTGCAATAAGACAATGGTCTCGATATTTTATAACCCATTTCATTTGCTTTTTTATATCCTGGACGTCACATTGACTGTTTTTTTCATAATACATCAACACAAAGTTGGGAATCTTCCTATATATTTAGTTTTTTTACAATAGATTAGTGATGAAGATTATTTTCGTTTTTAACGTCTGGGAACCATATACGGAGAATTTAATAAGGTGCTTTCTAAGTTTTCCATAAGTTCAAAGGATTTTATAGTCTTTTTCTTTATACGATGGAGGAATTGCATATAGTATCCTTTTAGTTTAAATACTAGGATAATAGATCATTTTTGATTAAAACTAATATTCATGTATTTGCAATTATAAGAACATCTGCATGTTTACAACCACATGCAACTTGTAACTAACGGTTCATTTTCCGCGCCTCTAAGATACATATTCTTGTCGCTTTTCACACGACTGCGTTTAATTATATGTACAGCTTATTGGTTATACATCATTAGGCGTATAGTTAGCTATTTAAAAGTATTCTGTAGAAAACGTGTCTATTAAAATCAACATGCGCATACTTAGAAAAGTTGGCAGGCATACGTGACAATTAATGTAGCATTAACTTGCAGATAAACGAAGCAGTACAACATTGCCTGAGTATTATAGGAAACTTACATTCATTAATAGTTTTATTTCCTAAAAGTCCTTTTCAATTTTATTTTTCAATTTTCTAAAATGGCAGGATATTTTTGATAAAGTAGTGTAAATCTCTCAAACAGAGTACAATTTTGTCATAATTTACAAGTACGCGCATAGGTATTGTGATATTCTCAAAAATCTATTCGTGTTTGTCTGTATTGAAGTATATTTTTAGGAAAGATTTTAGTTAATGAAATTAAAAAGGCTGAAAATCCTTATTTTGTCTGCAGAACAGAGTTTATCAAGCCAATATTGAAATAATGAATAAGGAATTTAGATAATTAGCTGAGGAGACTTTAATATCGATTGTACTAAATTACTACCAATTCATGCAACTAAATTCCCTCCGTTTATAAAAATAAAATTTTGTATGCCATTAAATATTATCATGCCTTATTTCGTGACCATACGAGTAAAGCTCATTTTTAATCCACTGTTGCTTCTCTCATCTCCCATTACCTATACCACCTTTCCTTTGGTTCTCCGGATCCATGTAGGATACTCCGTGTGACTAACGACCGGCAATTGTCTTTGCGATGGCTCATTAATTTCCGCCACGCAACGCGGTGCTGGGGTCGCCTGCCTCGAGGCCGAGAATTCGCACTCGATACTTTGTCTTCCACGCCGGCGTTCCTTGTTTATGTGGATTCCGGTGACAAATCTTCTCGCTTCAAGATAAATGATCGCAATCATGTGATTATGACAACCATTCGTTCACTTTGATATGTGAAAATGTCGAATTAATACTAAAATTGTTCAATCCTTTGTACAAACCTGTATTATGTAGCCTATCAAGACGCTAAGTAAGTCATTGAAACTACCCGTCTCATATCCACCCCGTACTCTCCCTCCTTTCGCTAACCTCAACTCCCCTCTTAAAATTTCCCTCCACATATCTCATAACTCCCTCTCCTTACGTCCCCCTCTAGACATCCCTCCAGCCATTTCTCTTTCCTCTACTTCCTCGTATTCAGTTCCCTTAGTTCCCATCTTCTACTCAACCTAACTTTGGCACTATCCTTCCCCACCCATCACCACCCCTGCATCCTTCCCACTTCTCCTACTTCCATTCATTTCCCTTTCCCTAATTTCTCTCCTCCCTATTCTCCTACTTCCCCTTTCCCAAACTATAAGGGTTTCTGTCAGGGACTAGAATGAAAAAAGTACAGGACAATTTTTTATCAATCGTTTTATTGCATCTTGTATCATACCTTGCATATTTTGATCGTAAAATAGAATGTTTTATTTTTTATTCATTTCTTGGATAATTAAAACTGAGCGGTTGTTCCAATCTAATCCAATCTAAGTCGCGATTTATAATTTTTTAGATAGTTTTTTGGAAATCGCTTGTTTTTTTAAAGCTATAGATGTGACAATGTCACAATTAACAATTAAAATAAATAAAATGCTGCGTGAAAATAAAAGAAAAATCTTTTGACTATTAGTTCTGAAACTGCATCTTTCCCCAAGAAAAAATCTCCAGCCTCCTTGAGCTAAAAATTTATTTTTTTATTAATAAGACTTGTGATAATCACCCTTTAATTTAGTCTTTTACTAATAACACCAATCTGTCCTTATTTAAGTTTTTTACGAAAACTTCATTTATTTATCCAAAATGCAAAAATCCTATTTCTTTTCTACTTACCTCACTATAGTTAATTATACATTAGACCAAATCCATTTCAAAACAGACTGGATTTTGCACTTGAAATTGAAGAATCTCGCGGGGACGAAATATGTTGTTTTTAGAGGAGATTAGGCGTATTATTACGTATACGGAAAATACGTATACGTATTTTCCGATTTTCAAAAAAAATGTTTTTTCAGAAGTTGCGCGTTTTGTTTTTCAAAACATCTGAATTCTCCTCTTTAAAATGCTGCAAAAAATTTAAGGCAGAGTTTTCGACGCATTGGGAAAGAAGACGATAGCCGCTATTAGAATAAAAAAAAGAATATCCTAATTAGGTCAATAGTTATAGAGGTTTAAAGAAAAAATTTTGATTTTTTTTAAACAAAGCACGAAATTCAAAATTCTCAACTTTTTTGAAAACATTTTTTTTTTGCAAAAAAAATACGTTTCTCCTAATTTCTTCTGGAAAACAACATATTTCGTCTCCGAGAGATTCTGGGATTTCAAGTGTAGAACCTGATCTGATTTGAAATGAATTCGGTCAGTTTATTAGTTATTGAAAGATATAATTTTGTTCTTCACTCTTTTCCTCTTTATTGGCGAAGAGCTTTACTGAGAAGCTATTTTTAAAAAGCTACGACAGTAATGTTTTTATGAAAGGAAAATAAGAGAAAACCTTTGAGTATTATTTCAGGTATTTGTAATTTGGAATCCGCAGAAATATTCTACCTTCTTCAAACTTAAAAAAAAATTAAAAAAATTAAAACGAATCAAAGACTATAACTCAAAAAATGTTGAAGATAGACCCTGCTTTTCATGGATTCTGAAAGAATATTATATACTTTTGTACATTATAGCTACAATCAACTTACTGGAAGTGAAGAAAGGAGCACCGTAAAATTACTAAATTAATCAAGTCATTTAGGCCGAAGAAAAAAAATGTAAATTCACATCCGAAAAAAGTAAACAAAAAATTTTTGAGTCTGTTAATATCTTCTGTTCTCTTTATTAATAAAAAAATTTTTTTTTCAAAATTTAAACAAATTTTTCTATTGGTTTAAGCATTATAGCGAATTTTACATATGAACAGTTTTTTTCTAGTGAACAATAAAAAAAAATTAATATATAAAGTAAAAATAAATTTTTTGCCTATTTTACAATTTGTTGAAAATTAGCAGAAACATATTTTCTTGGATTATGTTAATGCACACTTTTTGGAAACAGTTTAATATGTTGAACCTAAATTTTTTTAGAATAAACCAAACAAACGGATCATTATTTTCATTTCGTGGAAAAAATGTCGGGGTCTTTAAAATGTTTCAATACCATGAAAGAAATGCAGAATACCAAAATCCTAAAATTGCTAAATCACGAAAAAAAGTTTTTTCAATAAACCAAAGTCATAACATGTTTCTTTAGTTCAAGCTGAAGAAATTTTACGTTTGACACATTCAACTATTTTCAAAATGTTGTGAATATGACTAAATCTGAAAAAAATGTTTGTTTTTGTAGATATTTTAAAAAACATCAATTCTTCTCTTAAACTTTTTCTTACTTTACTGTCGTCGTTTCGTGTGAAAATAGAATATTCAATTTTTGGATAGCATTTTCGCCGAATAAAACACAAACCTTGATTAAGGGATGCTCGATAACCAACTCGTTTTTCCTTGTAAGATCCAAAAAAGTATGCTAAATTTTGATTTTATCCGTTCATTAATGTCAGACATATGTTATTTACAAACGGACAGACAAACGGACAGACAAACGGACAGACAAACGGACAGACAAACGGACAGCTATTCTGACAGAAAGACTTACGGAATCGCTAAAACTTGATTTGTGGTTTAAGGGGGTTTCAAAACGTGGAAATCCGTTCAAAAACTGAGGTGTAAATATTCGGATTCTAATATTTACGCAATAATAAGTGATGAGAATGTACAAAAGAGAAACAAAGATATTAACACATATAAAAGGAAATTGTATACTTTTCGGGTGCTAATTCTTATCCATACTAAGATAAGCCCGGGTAGATTAATCATGATTAAGTTCAGAATTTAAAAATAAAATCCAAGGCTGATTATTAAAAAGCGAGTATTAAGAAATATTTTGAAAAATTATTTTTAGTAGTAGTTTTCCTAAAATTGTAACTTGAAGAAAACATTTTTTCTAGATGACTCGCAGAAGGATTCAGAAAAGATAAACAAGCATAATAGAAATCTCTGTTTTTTAAACCCAGTTACGTAATTTATGGACGACCTCCTACCTGCCGAACTAAAAAAAGCTTGTTCAATAATACACATGAAGTCCCTTCTAATTTTGAAAAAGCGAGAAATGCAGAAAAAATTGTTGATCTCCAAATCGAGGGGCGTGACCGCGGCGGGAGTATGGTTATTTCTAACAAAGATCAACTCCATCAACACGCGTCATGTCGGTCCAGAGACAAACGATGTGATGTCAGGAACTTGGAAGATGACAAACGCAACGTGCGTGTGCTGAGTCTCAAGGGTCCTCCTGACAGGAAAATATAGCTTTGAAGGCAATGGCTCGAACGGGCGAGAACTCAGCTTGTGTACGAGATAAGAATATCGTTGATTTAGAAGCAGACTCTCCCGCTGAGCTGTCGCGAGTCGTGTATGAAAGCCGCACCACCTCAGAGTTAGTTACGTCCCATTTGCGATGCAATCGGGTACCAACGCGAGACAGAGGGTCCATTACGCATATAAATGCTACCGTCTCGATGGCCAACGACATCATACGAGATTATAAAAGAAGGAACACTAAATTATC
This sequence comes from Druon quercuslanigerum, assembly GCA_010014905.2. NCBI lineage: Eukaryota > Metazoa > Arthropoda > Insecta > Hymenoptera > Cynipidae > Druon > Druon quercuslanigerum. Next base: position 11,190 of record JAAAKG020031268.1, read on the forward strand.
ACGCGGGATCAGAATACTACCAAATATTTTTGAAGAATTTATCTACTGATCATAAAATGAATCACAGAGTGTAATTTAAAAACGTTAAATCGTTTTAAAGGCGTCATAGAATAATAAATTAAAAACTCTTTGGGTGACTGCGCTGGGCTGGGAAAACTAGAAAGTCAGCGTTTTTATGGCCGAAATTTTATTTAATTCTTGGTTTCTGTAGAAAACTATTATTCAATCACTTGATAACACCTGAAATATACTTGAACTTGGGATTAGAAACGATTTCAGGCACAACTTGTCTTGATTATAAATCCAGGGAATGCATACGTAAACATTAAGGGTCAAATGAACCATTTCTGTTCTCCAAAATACCGAGGACTGAAATTCTAGGAATATCGTAAATCCAGGTTTCCTAATTCCAGGTGCCAGTGTAATTTAAGATTGAACGAGGTTTTTTCAGATTCTTAAGGCGACAACTCCGACTGGATATATTATAGTTTAAAGCACTTTAAATCTTAATTCATTGGAGTTAAAGACTAATTTTAAAATGGTTTTATTTTAATATAACTCTACAATATAACTCCCTGCAAGAAAAAATGTACTTTAAATATACAGAAATTATTATCCCTGTTGCATATTACCTTTTCTCTACTGTTTCTAAATATTCTTTTCTACTCAGTTTATATATTTCACTCACTAGATTACAGTTTTATTCTTCCACCGCTTTCTTGTGTACAGATAAATAAAAATAACAGTTAAAACGGAAATAAGTTTTTACTCATTTTTTCCAACATTTTTTAATTATATATTGTGTAATCTCAAATTAGAATCCTAATTTAAAATTAAAAGTAACAACCCGGATAATTATGGATCACCGAGGTCAATGTGGATCAAGGTACAATTCCGTATGTCTTTCCTTAATAGGATTTTATTGTATATGATTAAATTTACTGAACTATAGAGCATAATTTCGTTCCATATTTACCTTGAATGATCCATAATTACCTCGGTTGACGGTACTATTAATCTAATAATGGTATTTTGATAACTACTTTATAAGATGTAAGTTTCCAAATTTTAGTTTCATGTTTTACAGACTGGATAATTTTTTTTAAGTAGTTCGTCAAATTGAATTTGTAACCTCAATCTTCGAAAAATATAAAATATTATATAAAATTGCAAGGATCAATTTCAAATGGAAAGCGTTAAGAATAGAAGAGTTCTGAAATTAGATAATGTAACCGTTTTTGGTTCTAATTCAAATCATTCAAACTTGGGCAAATTAAAAATTGATAAATTGTATGTGATATCTAAACGATCATAAATTCACTATATTAAAAATTAAGCAGACTAAGCTTGGAATTTTGAAAAATAAACAATTTAATATTGTAAGTGCACCAAGTTGTACACATTTTAATTGAGACATTAAAACGTTTTTGTTTATAACTTCAATTGTTCTAAATTATACAATCTCTAATTGAAAGATTTGCCTCTAATCTTTGTCGAATTTTGATCCTCCTAAACATAAAATTTTCTAATTTTTTGTGTTTCAATTTGGTATAAACTTGCATTGAAAATTTTAAATGAGCTTTTTCCTGTTTGCAGAACCCGAAACAAAAATGGTTCAATGTTGACAGATTCAATTTTAATATAATTGAAATTCAATAGGTTTAGGTTCACGGAAATTTCTTTTGCTGCTGTTACCGTTTTTTTGTGAATCTAGCCGCCCTTTTCCAGTTACCATAGGCTCAATAAAAATATTTTTTTTGCACGCTCACTGAATTCTGGTGAATCTTAATAAAGCGAATACACTTTTTAAACATTTTAATTTCGAGATTGTCCGATTTTATAATTAATTTAATTTTTAAGGTTTTACTTTTTAAATTTGAGTAACTGAGCAACATTTTTGAAAAATGGGGAATGAGAGATGAATATTTCGGAAGAGTTTTGAGTAGTCACCTTGGATCCGATAGGTTCATTGGCACCTTCGAACTTTCTTTTGGAACTTCTAGTTTTAGGATCCCAGAAATGGACGAGAAATACCGAATATAAAAACAAATTCAAATAAAAGTGCCATTGTGACTATTTTTTTGCAAAAATAATAATAAGAAAACAAAGATTTTCTAGTTTGGATTCAGATTCATTTTCATTAACGCCAATACCCCCGAGTAGTAAGTTTTAAGCAAATCCGAGTGATTTTTAGATTTTCAGTCTACCATATTTGAACCATCATATTTAAATTTGAAAAGAATACAATTTGAACAACATATTAGAATTCAGTGATACCAAAAAATCCTCAGAGGGAATCTTTTTAAGGGTACAGTATCTGTGCGGGGTATGGTGAAAATTACAAATAACGGTCATATTTTTTTATTTGCTTATTTTTTTGTACATAAAATACCACAATTTGTACTTGGCTTGTTCAGCTTGTTTCTATAAACGTTATAAATATATTAAAATTAATTAAATCTTACGCCGTTACATGTGGGGCATGATATCGCGCCGCGGTGAGCCCTTGTATTTCATTATGGAGTTAGAGGTTATAACTGCTTTTGTCACATACTTTCCTTTCATAAATTAGAATACATTAAATTAATGATGAAAATGTCTGCTTTAATTTTTTGTCGTCACACTACACTTTCCACAATTATTATATTATATGATTTTTATTTTACAATACTTATGTTGTTTAAATAAATGGCACTAATATGAAGGTCACCATACCCCAGGGTATGAGGTACGCTGGGTGAAATACTACATCCGTCAATGAATCTAAATGTAAAACAATTACGTAATTAAAAAGCAGTTTGGAGTAATAAAATATGTTCCCTGATAATAATGCAAGCTTTATTTTAGAAATATACATATCAATATCACATTTCAATCATAATAATTTATAGTGCCTCTCTCTCCTGCGTAAAAAATGTCTCTCCTGATTTTCAATATAGATTGGGGGAAAACGAAATTCCCCTAGAAAAAGCGCTTATTAAGACTATTTGTTTATTTATAATATTTTTGTAGTTAACAATTATTGATGGTTTATATTTTTTTAACATTTAGTGATGTTTTACGGAAAGTGAAAAAAATTAAAAGCTGCGTAAAAAGGTGGGTTCCCGGGAGATCCGTCATGACCCAAAGGGTTAAGATTTTCAATCGTAACATGTTTTTAAGCTCAACATATGTGTAAGTAAATGACATGTAAATTTTCGGCTCAAAAATAGGTATGAGGCCAGACTATGCAGCTGACGCTTTCAAGTTTCAGACAGTTATCATGCTTATCAGTTCTTAGTCCAAGTGGCGAAAGGGGTTTAAGGAAGAGGGCAGGGGATGGGTTAAGTAGGGAAGCAGCAACGCGACAGAGTGCAGGAGAGAAAGGGTTGAGAGTGCGACAACTTTAACCCCGATAACGGATGCTAGGTGGTGTTCCCTACTCGAGGGCTCGAGGAGATTAGATGCCGGTAATTAGTGGGAAATATGAGGAGAGCTCGCTTTCCAGGGCTGGTTCTCACTGAGTTTACATGCTGCTTCGCTATGGCGGGTGCGGGGGTGCAGGGCTGCAGACTGAACATACTCGCCTCGTTAACGGCTTGTTACTCGATTAACACACCGCTCCAACGACACTCAGTAAATTATACCTCCCGTTCACGCTACTTTGGAGAACGAAACGATGGTCCATTACCTAACCCGTTTATCAAGTTCACTCTCAAGATTTGTCTAATTAACCGTCGCCTTAGTGATTTCAGTTTCAATAAAGGGTAACTTCTGTGACTTCAGATATTTTCATCTAATTACTATACGATCAAAAAAAGTATTTAGAATTGTCTCTACTAAGGAAAATGACATACTGCTTATTCACTGCGAATTTACACTTCTTACCTACCAAGAAATATTCACAATAAAATAGAGTGTCGCCTCAATAACATTCGAGTCTATGTCGCGTTTTCATTGGTTTACAACATCACGAAAAATTTTTTTTTATCTAAAGCTCTCCGTTACGTTTGGTCGCTTTATAGCTCCAGATCCTATGCTCATACATCGGGCTTGGAAGCTATACAGCGGTATATGGAATGGAGACGCCGATGTACATTAAATAGTTGAACAAATGAAACAAATGATTGGATCCTTTATATTTGTTCGTTTAAAGAAGAAATCTATATTAACAGTGCAGTCAATGTTGAAAGATTCAAGGAACATTAAAATCTTTTAGGAGTCTAATCGCTAGATATAAACTGAAATAATGAGGACTTAATTAGATCTGAATTCCATGGTCCTAACTTTGAGGGGTTGAATTCGTGGAATGGGATCTGTAGCAGTTCCCATCAGCGTAAATCTCATTTGCGTCCGAGTGAATGCAACCCCTCAATTAGGTGAATCCTCTATATCGAGTTTACCAGAGGGACAAACGAGTCAATTCATCGAAGCCAGGCTTAGTATTAGACAGCTTATATGCTTGCTAGTGAGAACAGTTACTGCAATAGTATACCTGGATTCAATTCGAAATTAGCGATCGCTATTTCTTGATATAGTTGGAACATCATCATATCATTCACCCGAAATAAGAGTTACAGTATTTACTACTTCCTTAAAGAAACTCTGCAGCTTTTATTTATCCAGTTGTTTGTAAGTCTAAACAGAGGAAAAAGTACTGAGAAAAGTTGCATTTTATTTTCTCCAAAATTTTTACAAATTTTCGTAGGATTTATTTCCCTACAATGTACTACAAAAATTGAACTAAGGTGCTAATAAAAAAAGTTGAATGAAGGTCTTCTTTCTACAGAACCTTTTTAGAGCCACGGAGTTCCAGAAATGTCTCACTTAAATGTTTATTTAATTTCTACAAGCCCTTATTAAATTTGACAACTAAGGTGCCTGAACTGTTATTCGTGTAAAATTTAACGACAAGGTTAACATTTGTTGCAGCAAATTTCTCACCGGGAATCGATGTAAACTTTATCTTTCGTGTTTTTCTACGAAGAAAATTTACTAATGTTGCCGTGAGTTTCAGTGGCTATATTTGTTTAAAATTATTAGAGATCTTACAATTAATTACTTTGCCAGTAAAGTTTTGCTTCTAAGCATGTAACTTTCTTATCAGTAAACGACTTAGCCCACATTGTGGGATAAAATCGATTATAGTACAAAAAAAAATCTCATGGAGATTATATATTTGAAGCTTTAAATAGCTTATTTAAAATCCTTTTTGGATTTTACTGTAAAGACCAATAATAAAAAGCGAGAAACATGCCCTTATTACACGGAAGTACTTGAACTTTTTTCTAAAAATGTCAATCTGTAACATATCTCATAATTGATACTTTAGTTGGACATTATTCGGAAATTCAATGGCATTCCACAATAATTTTTTTTTCCTCCGGCTCCGCTTAACCTTTAAAAATCAAACAATCAGCCAAGCGTTAAATTCTTAATTTTTTTTGTGACATAAAATAAAAGAAACGTGATAAGGGTCAGAACGGCACTCTCGCCGGTGTTAAAGCACCCATATAAAGATCCTCTAATGAGCTGACAGAGAAAGAAGATAAGGTCTGGATTCAGGACTCGAGACACGGTTTCTGGGGCCTTCTGTTCCTGGATTTCGCTAGCTCGCACTTGCAGCAGGAATCCAGATGGATATCGCGTAATTCGACGGAAAGTCTCATTCCCAGGGCGTTTATATCAGAAGCGCGGCGGCCCTGTCGCGGAGAGCTGACACTGCGGGGTCCCTCAACTCGTTATGCCGCATTAACATCGTGTCCCGCTTTTTATCTTGCTTGTTAATCATTTGTTGCCCAGGCTTGTACGGCCTCCGTTTCGTGTCTGTCCTTTAATTACGAGCTTCGCTCGCCTGGACGACATCGCGCGGCGCGTCACGCTGGTACACGTCAGATTACCCTGTATCAGAGGGAAAAACTGGACAGACATCGTCTCCTCTATGTCGCATTAATATAGACGACACGGACCACAGAAGACGATGGAACTGACGTGCGACGATATATCTCACTCGCAAAAAACATACTGGAACCAGTTTCTCCAGAAGTTCCTATATGTATTTCAGAAATAGCTTGTTGAAAATTAATTTTAAAGGTGCGGAGTGCGAACTCATGAATTTGTGACCTTGAAGGAAAAACATAAACTTTTTCATAGGCCCACTCCATGTGAAACATTGTTGGATTTTCGATGGGGCTTGTCATGGACCGTCTAATCGCTAATGTGGGCTATTTAGATGGGCCAGTTTAGTGCAAATTGCACGGACAAAATTTGTCCATATCTTCGATACGAGGGTTTGAACCTTTGAAAACTGCTTACTCGCCAGCTTATAAACATAAATCGAGAGTGGGGAAACACGTGCAACCGTCGAGGTAAAAAAAAAAGATTTTATCAAAAATTGTTGATCTAAAAAAAACAGTTGAAAAGGTAAAGAGAAGTTAACTTTGGGAAGTCATCAAAGAGTACGGAGTCAATGGATGGCTCCTATGAGCAAACTGAGTGACTGTTTCGTCATCACGCAAGTTGTTAGGCAAGGGTGCGTAACGTCTTCGTGGCTATTTACTATATTCATGGACAAAGAATGGTCTAAGAATGGAGGTGAGATAACTCAACGGTGCCACTAACGAAAAAATATGTCATATAGTGCATATTTTTTTGCTATTTTATACAACAACAAAAAATTTTGTTGCTCTATTAGTTTTCGAGAAAACAGTTACAAAATCGTTACCAAAAAACAAATCACATATTTGTATCCGTATAAAAACCTGCTCACTGATGCCAAAAATGGTATACATAAACTGTTAGGACTTTTTCGTCTTGATTTTTGTGCTCTATCATTATTCTCCAATGTCATATTAATCGCCTCTGTAAAATTAACCCTTATATAAAAAATTAATACCTTGTAATCAAAACACGTGTTGAAATTTTGTTATTTTTCAGTCCGTGTGTGTATAATAAAAAAATATAATTTACCTTTTTCGATGCATCTTTTAATGCCTTTAATCAACTTCTAGCACAACAATAAGGTCTATCAACCTAGCTCCTGCACAAACGAAATTCCCAAATTTCTTTGTATCAGAATTTTAGGTTTTTTGGCTTTTATTGAGATGTATTGCTCATTTTTGGGCTCCACTACTTTTGATGAAAATTCAATTTTTAAGTAGAGGTGCTGGATTAAAACAAGGTAGCACTATATACAAATTAAAAGAAAAAAAATTAAACACTTCTTAATTTTTGGTGTTTTTTGGGCTCTTAAACGCAATAACAATATATTTTCAAAAACAACCCCCCTATGCAAAAACTCAAATTCGGAAAAAAAAGAACACTAGAACTTCGCGCTTATTTAGGGCCTTGGAATGCACTGAATAAAAATTCAGAAAAACTATCGCTATGCAAAAAAAACACCAACCAATTAGTAAAAACTTCAACCTTGATATTAGAATTTTTGAAGAGCCCAAAAATCAGAGACTCCATTGACACTGGGAATTTCCCAAAAGATTATTTTTTTACGATTTTATATCTACGTAGTAGAAAGGGGTTGATTTAGGACGTTAAGGGTTGGAGCCCAAAAATCGGAGTGAGTATTTTTGAGGAGTCGAAAAAGAACAGACTTCATTGACACTGGAAAATTCTCAAAAAGAGTTTTTTTCTTACAAAGTTATATCTACGTGGTAGAAAGGGATTGATTTGAGACGTTAAGGGTTGGAGACCAAAAATAGGAGTACGTATTTTTGAGGAGCCCAAAAACCAGAGACTCCATTGACACTGGAAAATTCTCAAAAATATTTTTTTTCTCAAAGTTATATCTACGTGGTAGAAAGGGATTGATTTTAGACGTTAACGGTTGAAGCCAAAAAATCGGAGTGTGTATTTTCGAGGTGACCGAAAATCGGAGACTCTAGTAAAACTATAAAATTTAAAAAAGATTATTTTCGGACAAAGTCCTAATTGCCCGTTAGGATTGGGCTGTTTTTTAACATTAAGCGTTCGATTCCAAAAATCGGTGCTGGTACTTGTGAAGAGCAATGGCAATAGAGTCTATGAATTTCGGGATTCTCGAAAGTACCCCCTCTGATTTTTGAGCTCCAACCCTTAACGTCATAAATCAACCACTCTCTACCACGTGGTACAAGAAAAGAGGATCTCTATCAATTCTGTCCATCATAATTTTACAAAATTCAACCCGAAAATGAGGATCGTCTTCATTGAGCACTTGTACCAGATGAACTTTGTAAGGATGGAAATTAATGCTTTTTAAAATATTTCGCACGGTCCGCTTCACTCTGCAATTAAAAAGTTACTTGAGACGACTTTTTCAGATCGCCTTGGTTTGATACTGGCGTCCGCTCTCGGTACGAAGAACATCGTGAAGGCAATTAACACCTATGCCGTTCCTCTCCTAGCATACTCCTTTGGTCTGGTCACCTGGTCC
>JAAAKG020031279.1:0-19596 GCA_010014905.2 Druon quercuslanigerum
AAGCTTTTTCTAGGTCAACAAATGTACAGAAAACTTTTTTGCCCACTCTCAAACTTTTTTCTGTGATTTTCCTTAAGATGAATATTTGATCTGTACATGACCTTCCTGGCATAAACCCACTTTGGACTTCGCAAATCTTTTCTTCTGTTATTTTTATTACCCGACGAATAATATACTTAAGATTAATAATAGGGTTACCAGACGACCTAAACATTTTCAGGACATTTCCTGGCTTTCCCCATCTGTCCTTGTATCCTGGTGTCCTGTGATTTTCAGCGATAATTGCGAGAGCATTTTTTCTCTGATTGTATTCTAATGGAGCGATCAACGCGACCGACTTTCAGTGAAAAATGTTTAGTGCACAAGTTTCCTCCATCCGTGCTCGCAATTTAACTTAAGTATCATGAAACTAAATGAATGTCCCGGATTTTGACCCGACCCATCTGGTAACCCTATTATTCAAACGTTGAATCTATAGTTCTAAAGTATATAGATTTTATTCAGAACAGATTATAGGCGGAGATCCTTGGTGGAAGTCAGAAGCGCGTGGAAGAATGTTCCGAAATACAAGAAAGAAGCGTGAATATCAGGAAAACAAATGCCTCGCGAGGAAGGCATTTGGTTTTCTCTAGCGTGGTTGATTAAATTCACATTCCTTCGCGAGGCGTCTGTTTCACTAATATTCAAGCTTCTTTCCACTGAGACTAAGCATTCTTCCTTGCTCATCTCTCCTCCACCAACGATCTGCGCCCATAATCTGCTCTGAATAAAAGTGTATGTACACATCACAATTAGAATTATACATTCAATGTCCACATTTCAGATGCAGTATCAATTGAAGAAAATTATGATGAATATTTGTTTGATATCGAGAAGAATTTAGATCTGAATGCATTTAAAGATACAGCAATTAATAATGAATATAAGAATATAGCTGTCGGATATGGGAAGTCGGGGAAAGAGAGCAAAATGAAATTCGTCACAGTTGATTGTAGGTTCAAACGATTGAACTCAAAACGTAAATCATGATCAAAATTTATGATTTAATGGTGGATCCAGTATGGCGTATATTTATTTATATACGACATGCTAGATCGACCATCTTAAACTTCGTAATATTGACCTCAGATTTAGATCCAGAGACATCGAAACCCCATTAAAAGCATCTCACCTTTTGAATCACCGGAATTGTTGCATTATAAAGGTGATGGCCATCCTTCATACACAAGGGTAGCTTCTTACCTTATAAATGTTTCTCATCCGATATAAAAAATACATGCCGATTATTTTTACTAGTTCTACAAATTTGCAAAATTTCATCAAAATCAGTGAGTCACAGTTCCGTAGGTATAGTTGTTCGAAGTGATATCTTAATTAAATTACACTCTGACGGTTGGATGGATGAGATGAATGTGGTTGGGACACTGAATGACGCAGTTACCTCGTCGCGGGTCCTTGGTAGTTAATAAGAAAAGCTAGCAAAGAGCTGCTATGATGCTTAAGATATTTGCGCACTATTAAGGAAATAAATAAACTTCCCAAAATTTTAAATAATAACTCAAAAGTTTTAAGTCAAAACCGACCCTATCTCATATAAGTAAGATTAAAAACAGATAAATAATTTTTTTAAATTGACATTTTTTACCAAATTTTTCATTTTTGTCGAACATAGTTGTTTCAATCAAAAAATTTCCTGAACATAAAAGATGTATTTTAATATCACCAACAACATTTGTTGCGAGTTTTGTTTGTCGGTACGACTCATATTGGTCAAGTAAACTTGAAAACCCCCTAGTTTTGTTTTTTTTACATACTGAATTTATATTATGCTAGAATTAGATGACATTGAATGTCAAAATTTTTTGAAACTCGCTACATTACCTTTTCACCTATCGCACTACCAACTATCGCGAATTCACCTGGTCGCTTTGAGCCCACTTCATCCAAGTTCGACGGGGTAGAGACTTTTGGGTGAGAGTTATACAAGATTCCGTAAACAATAAAATTTAAAAAAAAATTGGTCAAAATATAATTCGGTTCAAGGACCTTTGCGGTATCCTTACAATATCTAAGGAATGTCCATCAATCACTGCCAAAGATGTAAAGAAAACACTCAGGCACACACTTACTTCTACACACCAGCTTTATGTGACGCCAGAATGCCAGTATGTACCCATCTTTGCCATTATACATATTTTACATTCTAAAATAGAATGATCAAATTTTACGTTTTTAAATTTTTCATCTAATTTTTTATCTATTTGGTTGGCTCAAAAACATTATTTTTTTAGGGAATCTATCTGCCCATATTTACTTCAAACTCGAATAAATTAAAATTAGTCTAATGGAATATATACATCAGCCATGGTTGATTAACTACAAATAGTTTAAACAATGGAATTTGTTTTAATAATTTTCTTATCCAAAATTCGTTTTTTTCGTCAAAAATTATTACTATTGGTATAGTGAAATATTTAATAACATTGGTTCATTAATTTTCAATTACTTAAACAGATAAAATTTGTTTAAATAACTGCTGCTCTAAAAATTTTTTTACTAAAAGTTATAACCATTTACTTAGTGGAATGTTTATCAACATTGCTTAATCAATTCAGAATTTTTTATACAGATTCCATTTGTAACCCCGTCTCAGGAGCGTAAGATAGGTGGTTAAAGTCTATAAAAAACCTAATAGGATGATCCGGCAACTCTCGTGCATCCTGAGGACACGGAGCGACCGTTGCAACTCCCTTATAAGATTCTCTTACCTATCTTTTTTTCAGTCTTCTTGGATACGATGTTTTTATCAGCTGGTGCGGAAAACGCGATAGCAAAGATGGTTCTCCTAGCGGACCAAGTGAACGGAAAGGATACTCTACAGAGACAACTACTCTACAATATAAGTCAACAGGTACTATAGGTCTTATATTTTTCTAAACACTTTACAGTTGCAAAAAAAAACTATTGCGATTAATCCGTGACCTTCTAATGGAAATTTTAACGTAGAATCCGAATTTAACCAATTTAAAACCGAGGAGGGAAAAGGATTAAGACGTAGAGATTAGGGGAAGACACAATGATGCGAGACTGAGAAACATAAATACATGTAGTAAAATTTACAGTACTTCGTAGAGTATATATTAGGCGAGTGGACTAGTGAGCGCCAGTGGAAACGTCGGACCTAGGTGAGGGCCACCATGGAGAAAAAGAAACAGGTGCGTCCTGGGGGCGTTGCAGCCGGATGGCGGGCGAGTAGCACACACAGTGCGTTGGATGAGAGAACAACCACCGAGAATCGAGCAAGATACCAAGTAGCATCTACGAAGAGGTTCGGACTAAGACTGAGGGGGCCGTGCCGAGTTACGCTTCCCGCACGTAAAGTCTTATCCTTTGTCTTTCTTTTTATAAATTCTGTTACGCTGCTAATTTTTATTATTTTTCGGACTATTGTTTGTAACTATAATTTTGGTTTGTGCCCTTTATGACCCCAACTAGAAGAATAATGGCTGGATAAATTCTCTGGTTCTTGATTGTCCCTTCCTGAAATGTTTTTAGGTGATGAAAAGTTTTGTAATTTTTACGAAGAATTAGTATTTTTGTTTTTATTTTAAGAAATTTTTAAGATTTTAGTAAATTTGTAGTCACAAAAAAAGTAAGTGTAATATGAGGAGAATGAGAAAAATTTTGTTTTTTATTGTTATTCCTCGTAACTTTAAACCTTTTTTATTTTCATGCTGATTTGGTATTTCAAGATGAAGGTTTTCACTTCTTCGTTTCTTTTCTGTTTAAAAGTTCGCTATTCTTCTTCGATGGGTCTGACTTCTTCCCTTCCGTTTTCTTCCTATATTCTGCAGTTCTCGGACTCCCTTTTTCTTCTCTTTTCATTCTGCCCTGGGAGTATTTTTTCTCGTTCACGTTTTATTTCCCATTCTTTAACCTTGTTCTTCTTACTTTTCTTGAGATGTTCCAGTACTTTTTCCAGTTCACCTATTTTAAATTCTAACGATCTTTTGCTTAAATTGAGCACTCCCGATTCCAGAACGGGACATAACTTGGTAAAGTTGGAGGGAGGTTGGCCCCTGACAACTAAAAATCGAAATTTGAAAATTTGATATTTGAAGAATGCATTCTTATAGAAAAGTAAATGGCGCATCATTTTTCCTGTAGCAAAAAAGTTTAACGTATTATAGTTTTCGAGATAACCATAATAATGATGATTTTTTCTGAAGATGATTTGTAATTAATTTGTGGTCTCTCGCTCGTCGTCATATCTGCAATTTTTGAAATTTTTCGATGAAATTTGCATATCATTATTTATAAAAAAATAAAAAATTGTTTTCTAGGCCGTTCTGACTTCAATTCCTTAATTACTCTTCGTCGAAAAATGTTAGGAAAAAATGCAGCAATAACGTAAGCGAAATGTGTGAACAATTCTTTTTTGGTTTTACTAATTTAAGCAAATTGAATAAATTATGTAGAATTTTTCTTGCAGAATGCATTTAATATATTCCTCACATGAATTGTATGGAAATTCTATAGAATTTTTTTAGAATTCATGGGTGAGAATTCTATAGAATACATTCCGCATGAATAATATTGAATGAATGCTTGTTGTCATTTTTTTCAAATTAACAACAACTGGTAATTATTTAAATAATATTTATAAACAAATTCACTTTTTTAACATGATTTCACGAAAAGGGCCAATTTTTTCTTGCGAAACCCACTAAAGATGTATCGTTTGTGACTCCTAGATCTAATTTGGTTCAAATTGATAAAAAATATTAATTGTTTAAACAATTTTTTATAATTAAATGCACATTTTTACCATTTTTCCAAGAATAGACTCCACTTTCCTAGCGAAATAAACTAAAAATATATGTTCAATGACTCTTTGCTAATATACTTTGCCAACGGATAAGAAAAGTTAATTATTTAAACAATTTTTATAAACAAATGTACATTTTGGTCACTTTTCCAGGAATATGCTTGTTTTTTCGTGAGCTAAGCTAGAAATGTCTTAGTGGGTTTCGCAAGAAAAGTTGGCCCAATTCGTGAAATCATGTTACCAAGTGAATTTGTTTATAAATATTACTTAAATAATTATCAGTTGTTGGCAACACATTTTTTGTCCATTCTGGGAAAAATGGAGCCTATGCATTGTGACATATGAAAACTGTGTATTTGATTATAAAAATTGTTTAAATAATGCTTCCAAGCAGCAAATGGGTTTTGTTCATTAATTTGCTTCAGACATTAGAAACCATTTTTTTTTCACTCTAACCTACTGAAAACTATTGCTAGATAGTAATTATACTGACTGAGGCTCTTCTTTAGTCAATTCGCAGATCTTACAAACAAAGGTACATCTGAAAATTTGGGGTAAAAATATTGTTTATTTTGTTGTTAAATAAAAAACTTTGGTGTAGCCCAATCAAAATTCTCGCACCGACTCGATATACCCGAAAGCCTTACGGTAAAAAAAAGTCCAAATCCATTGAAAACTGAGTTGTAGACACAAAATTGTCCACAAAAAGTACTTTTCGCTACACTGTGTATCGATGTGGAGAAACCGCGTTTTCCCCAACTCGAAATGACACGTTTATGGAATTCTAACTCTATTGTATTCCCGTTAGCTTTTTTAATTGGAATTATTTGGACCTATTTCAAAAAAATATCCACAAAAACTAATAAATATTGGTCCTTTCGTTTTTTTAAATCGGCAATGGTCCCATGATATCTGCAGCAATCATGGTCCATGGGTCTTCCACGATTCTTCATTTAATTAGCCCCAATTTCGGTTAGTTACCCAGGAAAAAAGAATCCAGTGAAAAGACGACTCTATGAATTGCGTACCTGTCATTTTCAGATTCAGAAAGTTTACACTGATTCGGTTTGTGACTATGTGAATCGGTGAAGCAGCTTCAAATCTGCCATGCACTTCAATGACCATTTTAAGCAAGGTCATCTTGAATCGGTTTTCTTCTTTTTGAATGAGACCGACTTGTTTGAGGTTAAGCTGCCATATTTCACCCCATTTTTTAAATTTATAATTTATCGAAAGATTAAAAGAAATCATGCGCAAGTCTACGAAATTCTTTTTTCTGTTTCAGTTTTAGATGGTGTAAAGGATTTTGCGGCATATCAGTTGGTGAAAAAAATTATGACTAAAAGTCTTTAAAAAACCAATTGGCGCCAATCAGAAATTCCAGTGAAAGATACGTAATTTAAAAGCCTTCAAACTCATTCAAACGAAGTGAATGGATTTATGTTTCCTGGGTTCTCGGTTTCGTTCTTTAACATGTATTACAATTTTTTACGTGTTTGATTATCTCCGAATACATTCCCTAGCCAGAAGTAGTACTTGATAATTCCCGCGTGCGTTTTTTCGAAACCTAAATGTCCCGCTGGTATGTCATCATGATTTTCTTTCAAAACCTGTTTAAAAGGTCTTCAATTTTTTGGAATGCCTCATCTCGTTCTAATCCCCAAACCCACTGTTTATCTTTTTTTAATAATCTATGAATTGGTTCTATTATTTCGGCCAATTATAGGATAAATTTTCTGTACCAACTTGCCATCGCTATTATGCGTAGTAATTGTTTAATATTTTTAGATTCAGGAAATTCTAATATTGGTTAAAATTTTTTTGTCATCTATTTGGAGTCCTTTGTTGTTAACTTTAAAACCTAAATACTTAACTTCTGAGCAGCCGAATTCAGAGTTGTCCGGAATTATCGTTAAATTTTTATCATTTCTTTTATCTAGTACAATATTTAAATATTTTTAATGATCAACAAAATTTTGAGTTACTATAACAATGTCATCTAAGTAAAAAAAAACGTTTGACTATAAGTCTGGGGCAATAGTTTTGTCCATAAGGCTCTGAACAGTGGCTAGTACATTGGTTAAACTAAATAGCATTCTTTTAAATTGGTACATGCCTTTTCCAGGGACTGTGAATGCTGCGATTGGTTTTGAACTTTCTTCTAACGGGATTCGCAAATAAGCTAATTTTAAATCAATTTTTGCATTAAATGTTGCTGATCTGAAAGTGTCTAGTATTACTGTTATGAGTGGGATTGGGTAGAGGTCTTTTTTTGTAATGTTGTCAACCTTTCTAAAGTCTAAACAGAATCTGTAGTCTTTACCCAGTTTTTTTATCATCGCTATTATATTTGACGAATTGGAACAAGAGGGTTCTATCATGTCCTGCTCTAATAATTAGTCTACTGTTTCGTAAATTATTTCCTTCATTTTAGGGCTTACGCGGTAGTATCGCTGTTTAATGGAATCGTGGCCCTGTACAGCGATGTTATGTTTTGTTAGATGAGATGCCCTGTGTTCCTTTCCCGAAAGAACTTTCATTTTATTTACATTATTTCACTCCACTTAGAGACTTCCACTTAGATAACCTTTTTCTCTAGAGGTACCGGTCCCACGACTCTTTGGAGATGAACTCCTTTGCTAGGCTAGTGTTCACCGCATGGGCCACCGAGGTTCTTCCAGAGTGCGAGGCGGGAATCGAACCCGTAAACCGACAGAGTGGGTCCAAAGCCTGCGCTTTAGCCCCCACGACCATCGTCCCACTGACTTTCATTTTATTTTCCAGGAGTTTTTCTAATTGGGATTTTTGGATTTCGTTAAGGACAACAATACCTTCGCTAATTTCCGCTGAACCATTATCTTTTTCATAGATTTGTTCTACACTATCCGTAATATTATTTAATTTCATTGCTTTATTTTAACAAGAAACACATTTATTTCTATTATCGCTTTCTAATATCTCATTCGCTTCTTGAGATTAAGTTTTTAATTTTTCCGATTGGTAACTTTGTTATTTGTCTAAAGATTACAATCGCTACGTTTATATTCATTCTCGTATTTGCTATTATAATAAATTTTTCCTGAATTATTTTTCATACCCCTTTTCCTAATTCTAGGTTTGCCTAAATTAAATGAGTCTTGCGTGCTTGAGTCTTCGCTAGTGTCATAGGTGGGGATGCTCTCCAGGGATATCTTTAGTAGGATTTGTTGCAGGAATTTGGGCTGTTTGGGTTCCTTGGGGTTAGTTGGAATTAATAGGTACTAGAGGAGTTTCACTATCTAACGTTGAACTAATTTTGTTAAGTTCCCTTGCACTTTTGGCATTACCTCCGAATTTTGGTTTCCTATCTAAATTCCTATTTTCTTCTTTTTTAATTAAGAATATGTCCTTAATATTTTTTACTCTAATATCAGGTTTAGTTTCGATTTTAATCTCAGTTACTGGGATGGTTAATGTGTTCGGATAAGCTTCCATGGTGCAGTGCTATGGGGAAGTCCCTGGTATCCGCCAGGTTTCTAAGTTATAATCAAGTTTCCGATTAAAATTTGAACTACTATCAGTATAATTGTATTCACTGTTTCTCTCTTCGCAACCGTTGATTTGCGCGAAATTGGTTTACAACTGTAAAATTGGAATTTTTTATTTTCTCTAATAATTCCTTGCCCGCGTAGGAATGTGTGGCACCTGATTCTACTAGGATTCGAATTAAATTGTTTTCGAATTTGGTCATCAGATGAAAACGTGTTTCTGTTATTTCATCTTTATCTGAATTAAAAAATTCTGGCGTTTCAGTGCTAGGTGGTGAAATTTTTATTCCTAGTACCCGCCCTTCCAGTTTCCCTGCTTATAAGTATCAGAAGGACATTATCTTTTAAAGTGACCTGGTAAATCACAACAATAAGAATTTAAATTATTACTTCTTTCATTCGCGTTTGTATATAAATTGTATTTTTTTCCTGGATTCGAGGTTCTTCTATCTTCTAAATCATTGTTCTTATTATTAAGCGATTTTTTTTAAGTCGAATGAATGGACTTACACGTTACCTCTCCTATCTCTACTGTTCTTATTTTCACGCCCTCTCCCTATCTCTTCGCATGAACTTTATCCTCTAATCCATCCCTAACCCCTATTATAATTTTCCCATTAGCCCTTCCTTTCCTCTTTTCTCTGACCATCACCTGGAGTGGAGGCTCCAGGAGGTATAGGTGGTTATAGGTAACATATACCCCCTTGACAACTTTGGCTTTACTCTATCCCTTCCTTTCTCTCTATCCACGTCTCTACGCCTCCCACTACATAAAATTCCTGGATATACTTCCAGAAATCCTCATCTTTCTTCCTTATCCCTGCTACTTTTCGTTACAACACCTGTAACACTCATCTACCCTACTTTACCTTTAACCCCCTATTTCCCACAAAACAATTTCTCCTGCACTTTCTTCAACACCTCCTTCTGCTCGTCCCATACACACATTTTCTTATCTACTTTTATTTTGCGATACCCTACCTTCGTCGCCCTCCCTTCACTCCTCTGCAATATCTGCAATGCTGCATGCTCTGCAATCCCTTTCTTTTCTCTTCAAATCTTGATCGATGAAAACCTGCTTATCCTTT
The DNA here is from genome assembly GCA_010014905.2 of Druon quercuslanigerum. Taxonomy (NCBI): domain Eukaryota; kingdom Metazoa; phylum Arthropoda; class Insecta; order Hymenoptera; family Cynipidae; genus Druon; species Druon quercuslanigerum. The sequence goes on from JAAAKG020031279.1 coordinate 9,444, forward strand.
ATCCTACTTTTATTTCGCATTACCCCCAACTTGTCTTCCCAGATATCCAATTCCACAACCGCCACTTCATTCTCCTTTCTCTCCTCCAGCCTAACTTTTCCTACCTTGCCTTTAACCCACCTTATGCTCTGCAGTAGCGCTTTCACCCCTTACATTTCTTCCTCGCACTTTAGCTGTCTCCTTCTTTTCATTTCTACGCTCTCCGACTTACTCTTCTAACCTATTCTCTACTGTATCCCAAATACCTTTCTTCTCGCCCTCTCCCTGCCACCTACTTCTTTTTCCGACCTGTCCTTTATCCTCTCAGACCTTTTATCTGACCTTTCCTTCCACGCCCTAATCTGTTCTTCCATCTTCTTCATTTTCTATTTTTTTCCTTTCTTACTGACTCAACCTTCCTCTCTAATTCTTTCACTTTCTTCCTCAACTCTTTTACCTGCTTTTTCCCTGCCTCATCTCTTACCCTCAGGTCCTCCCTTATACTTTCCATCTGCCTCATAGCCCCCTTTCGTCTTCCTTCAACCCTCCGATCTCTCTCATCAACACCTTGAGAGCCTCCTTCTCCGCCTGCCCTTCCATTTTAAGCGGGGAGGGTGGCCTACGTATCCGCACGCTTGTTTTTAAGCCTTCTCGCTACCTTCGTTTTGCTTTTTCCCTCTCCCTGACGCGCCACTCGACAGCGGGCCACGCCGGCCCTCTCAACTCTAATACCACTCGGAGGTGATGCTGCAATGCTTTTTTCTGCACATGCTCAAACGCTCTACGTTACCTAGCCTTTGTAATTTTCGTTCATGATTTTATTGTTTTTAACTAAAAATGGACATATTTTTTTTGAGGACGGGTTTGACGACATCCGATAAAACTTAATAGCTTATTGATGTAACCTAAAAGTTTTTTCGAAGCAAAAGTTTTATTTTTTCAAGTACTGATTGCGAATACTGTACATATAAGATAACATATAAGCATATAAGCTACCTCTTCTTTTTAGTGCAACATCGCAAGGTGATCGCGAAGCCAGATTCTCTCCCAAAACATACGCGCCGCTCACCCAAACGAAGCGTGCTGCTGCACTAGGCTTGTGGTGGCTCTTCGTGCTCGGTCATGCTAATGTGGCTGTCAAAAATTTCTTTCCATGTATAGCGACTGTATATTGTATTACTTAAATCTACAAATTCTTTGTTTGTCATGCAATTAAATCCGAAGGATCGTCAAACGCACGGAAAAATTTGTCTTTAAAAAAATCACGAACAATTGCCCAGGTCTCGGATGTGAGAAAATTTCGTCGGATATTGATGTATTTTCAGAATTATTCTGAAAATTTTGAGAAAGAATTCATGAACTCGATATGAGAATTCTAAAATGGTTTAACACTTTCTTCTACGTGAAAAATTAGAAAAATATTACGAGTTATTGGGAAAAGATTCTCAGAGCTCTCACGAGCTTACCCGACAAATCTGGGAACTGGTATGTAAGTTCGCCTGCACGTGGTCCGATAACATGCTCGCCCACATGCACGGTAATTTAAAATGATTTATTTGTTTAAATCTTCGAATAAAAATGAGAAATTTTTAGGCTTTTCGATTTTAAATTGCTTTACATTTACATCTAAAATCAGTATATTTAAAACTATCTTTCAAGGTTTTTGAAAGGAAATTTTTAAATATTTATTTCGAAATTGACCTGAGATTTTGAATATTTGAATTACGCATTCAAAACAATAATTTAAAATTAATCTTCCTGGCGAAAAAAACCTTTAAAGTCATTTAATTATTGTAAACACATTAAAAATTATATGCTTCCTTATTAGAGACTTTGCAAATACTTAACTCAAATTTGAACCGTCAAAAATGAAACAATTCCAAACATCATTATGATTTTTTAAATTCAATCAATTTAATCTAAAGTTTAGCAAAAATTTACTTTATACCGGTGCAAGTTGATTTTTGTTCTTCCGAATAGGTGGCTACCCTCGTCTAATTTTAATGTAGGAATCTCTAAAGTAAAGAAGTTCTAACCAAATTAAAATACTGAAATATAAATAATTAATAATAATATAAATTCTAATTCATTCTTATATTTACTCTACTTATTTCTTTTACTACCATCTCTAAAAATGAGAATTGAATTTTTTATGACTGATTCCTTAATAGTTTTTCATGCTCTTGCATTCTGTGACTTCTAATGTTTTTAATTTTTATAGACACATTGCCATTTAAAATTTTTATTTAACATGTTTTACTCTTCAAGCAGGTTTTATTATTTTAGGTATTTTTAAATGAAATCTTGACTTTTCCGTTAAATGGGCTGTTTGGCATTTTGGGACTGAAAACAGTTATGTAGTTATGCGAAGATTCCTGAGCGAAACCCTTCCACGCGTGCTCGGACAGGTCGGCCGGTCTAGCCGATGCATTGACCGACGTTGTTTCATTCAAATTCGATATTTAAAACATACTTTTCATTGGTACAGAAATTTTCTAAAAATTACTTTCAGCGGTTCTTAATGCATCGAAATTTTTCGCATATAGTTACAAACAAGTTAGGGGACACAAGTATTTTTAAGAGAGCATTCACCCCTCGCCCGTCCATAATGTTTTTTTGAGGTTTTTCTGTATATTTTCATCATCACCGTCACATAAAACAGACTTGTGAAAGGCTTAAATCAATTAACAAAAGTTTAAACTTTTCATATAAGCAAATTATACATGATTCGTTCTTTTTTTGGCTGGATTAAACTTAGCCTCGTGTACAGCCAAAAAAAAGACATCCATGTACATAGATTTTCATTTGTTTCTCATATTGTACCAAGAAACAAAAGGCAATCACATAGACTGTCATTTCTTTCTTGGCCTCAAGAAAAACTTGGCACTGCGTTACTCAACTCTCACTTCAGTCTCCTGAAATTTCTTGCGTTTCGTTTTTGTTTCTCAGTTGTATACATTTATAAATTTGTTATCCTTTTCTTCTGTGGTTTTTTGTTCATTTAGTTCAGGTGATAAGTTCGTTTGCAATTCTCTTTGCGAATCGCTGCTTTCGAAGCAAAGTGAGATCCCTGAAGACCTTTCATGGTGCTCTGGCGCTGACCATGTCTTCGATGCAAAGTTTTCGCAGCAGATGTGCAAATTCTTTCCGTAGGGAGAAACATGTAAGAGGAATTTATCTCAGGTTTCTAAAGGAAAATCAGCAAATAAATATGTGGTGCTTGTAGAAAAGAATATAGAACTCTCAAATTACAGGCATACAGAGTTATAGAAGAGCCTCATTAATGTAGAAGAAGAGATAAACGAGGAAACAGATTTTTTCTTTCTAATTATAAATTAAAAATAAGGATGCAATGATGAAATTCACTTGGCCCTGAATCAAATAAAAGAAAAATTATAACAGAAGAGCACTACATATTCAGAAAAGATTTGTCTACTCACTAACTAAACGTGAAGCCAGAAAAGCAAAAGAGTTAGTTGATAAAAATGGAGTTTTGACTAGACGGTACTCGTGGGCAAGTACAGAAGAGAGAGAGAGAAACTGATTCTGTGCATTCTTTCAGAATTATATGCCAGTTTTTTAGCCCTACATGGAAATGTAAAAATTGGATTTTCGAAATTCACACAACTAACACCAAAGCACTGTGTTTTAGCTGGAGCAAGTGGAACTCACAATGTTTGTGTCTGCGTTTATCATGGAAACGGAAAGTTAATATTGAATGCGATTGATATTAAACATTTAACTGAGGGAACTGACAGACAATTGTCAGATTATCATGAATGCCTTGAAGAAATCATGTGCGGTTCACGAATGCGTTCATTTCAACGAATGCGAATCTTGTCCTGACATTGAAAATGTTGAAAAGTACCTGCCTGATTTATTGGACGTGAATAGTTTCTATACAGTGTCATTTCAAGTTTAGAAGCAAACTGACAGAAGCGCTTCGAAGACCTTAATAGCAGACGCTGGTGTTTTCACAGAAGCTCTGCACTAAAATTAAAACCTGAAACCTTACGCATTTTATGCGAAACAACAAGGTTTGTTTCTGAAGCACCTTAGTGTTATACTAAAAGAAGGAGAGTACTTAATTTTGCTTGACTTTGCTAAAAATTATGCTTTCATCATTCAAAATGCTGCACAATCTTTCCATTGGATTAATAATCAAGTAAATATATTTACAGTGGTTATTTATTACAAGCTTATCAACGAGTACCTTAAGAAGAAATTCATCGTTGTTAGCAAAACTTATTATGCGACAAGCGGAGCTGTGCAGAATTTTAAAAAGAAATATGCCTTTATAAAAGTTTTAAATCATAAAAAAGATTTTGGAATTTCTGCAGAAACACATTTCCAGGCAACTGCACATGGAAAGGGTCCAGGCGACTGAATTGTTGCAGATTTGTAAAGACTTACGGAAAAAGCTAGCTTGCAGCGCTCAGCACAGAATCCAATCCTAACTCTGAAATCGAGTTATTCGAATGGGCTAAGAATAATTTAAAGGAAACAGTAATTCTTTTCAGTTCAAAAATATATCACATAGAGTTGACCAAAAAACTAGAAACTAGATTCATTAGCTAGACTTCATTCGCAACAGAACATGATCTGTTTCCCGAGACAGTCAAAAAGCCTGAAGTTCAGAGAAGCAAACAATGCGCGAAAAAGGAATGCGCGAGAAAGGGTTTCGCTCGGATATCTTCGCATAACTACATAACTGTTTTCAGTACCAAAATGCCAAACAGCACATTTAACGGAAAAGTCAAGCTTTCTTTTAAAAATACCTAAAAAATAAAGACTGCTCGAAAAGTAGAAAATGTTAAATAAACATTTTCATCGCAATTTGCTTATAAAAATTAAAAAATTAAAAACAGTAGATTTCACAGAATGAAAGAACAGGAAAAACCCTTCATAAATTATACATAGAAAATTCCATTTGCATTTGTAGAAAGGAAGTCATGACCATTTGAAAATTCCCGTTTTGCCTGGGGGATGCAAATTTCACCCCTGTGGTTCGAGGAGGGACACATGACTTTTAAATCGGATCGGGTGCTAATCTGAAAAATTGCATCCGATCCCAGCGTAATCACGGTAAAATTTTAGCCATAACCACGTCTCACGACCGTGATATAGGCATATATATGTATCACAGTCTCGATCGAGCACTTGTGTCAGACGGACGTGTTATTGTCGATCTGTGTATACTATGTACAAGCAGTGAAAAAGTGACAAGTGAGAATATTTTATTGTGGAGAACCTGTTATAAATGGGAGAAAATTTTAAAATTTGTGAACAGCTAAGAAAAGCAAAATGAGTTTCCAAGCTGAGAAACTAAAGTCTTTAGCTAAATGTATAAATGCAAATCACTCAAGGAAGGGGCAAAAAACTTACCAGCACTCTAGAAATCAGGAAAACTAGCACCAAGTATAAGACGCTGTCTGATGATGATACCAGTGATGGCGATGATCATAAAGAAAGCCCTTCAAAGTCACAAAGCCTGATAAGGGAAAAAATACTTTCCATTGTTGTCTATAGCTATGACCATAATCATATGAAAACTTCAGATAATATAAGAAAGTCTCTAAATAATTATGTGGAAAACTTAAACCTGGAAAAAGCAAAATAGAACGTAGTGCTGGGCCCTTCTTGGGCTCACCAAGGCTTGGTTTTTTTGTTGTTGCAAAAACCACCCTTGTATATAAAAAATCAAACATCTGTCTATAAACACACATTCGAATTTTCAAGGAACATAAAATTATGAACATTGTACAGAAGGGATGGTTTTTTACATTAAGGCTTACACCTCCATTTTTTATAGATTTTTCTTACAACTACCTCTTAAAAACTAACATCTATCTACACCTTATATCTAAGCCGCTAGCATTAAAAGCCTAGCCTTCCTCGCTTCGCCTCACATGCATGTCGCTACTTTCTCGTTTTGCCTCTTTCTCTTCTATTTGCAATCTTTCCTTCTCCATTTCTCTTGCTCCTTCCTTCTCTTTTTCTCGATATTAATTAACACCCCCTTTACCTATGCTACTGCCCTTTTGTCCCCCCTGTCATGCATAAATACCTCCATGCTTATCCCACTCCTTTCCACGTCTTCACACTCATCCAACCAGTGCTCCACTTTTGCATCTCCCTTCTCGCACAATTCACATATCCTTTTTGTCTAGAACGCCAGAACCTATTATAATCTTCCATGCATCCAGGGCTCATTCTCGCTATAAGTGTCTGACTTCCTTGCTTCCGTTTCTCACACAAATATTGTGCTCTCTTCGATGGTAAAATCCAAACATAGTTCCCGTTAAACCTTGACTTTTTTATTCTCTCCTCTCCTGCTACCTTCTCTATCTCTGTGCCGTTTCTCTTAACCACCTCATATACCCCCTACCTTCCTTGTGCATCCTTCTCACTTCATCCATCTGCAGTCCATTCGTTCTAAAATTTCTTTCACGTTCCACCTCCATCTTCCCACTCCTACGTCTGTTCTCCTTCTCCTACCAACACTCTCTAACCAGCTAACTTCCCCTGTCTTCTAAAAATTTCTCCTCATATTTATACGCTCGGCTCCCTGTTATAATCCCTAAACTCATTCTTCCTGTCTCCCGCCTGACAATATAGTTCGGCGTATTCCTTGCCTACCCCAGTGTCCACTTTACATACATCTCCTGTATCCTATTTAAATCCTCACTTACCTTCCACCTCCACTCCATAAACTACGAGAGTCATCGGTAGCGAATCGAAAAATTTTATTCCCCTTATAAAATCATCTGTGAACAACCTCTTCCCCAGCCCTCACACCTGCATCATCACCACATTTGCCCTTCTCACTCTCTCTTTTATATGAACATCCACTCCCCCAGTCCTCCGAAACAGAAAGACCAGGTTCACACACTCTTTCACCTCCTGTACCGCTTTCCCCTCCCTTCCTCTCATTCTATCTTTCGTCTCCTCATACACCTCCATTAACCTCCCGATCAGGCCTCTCTTCAATCCCCTCTCTTCCATTGCCTCCCACAAACTCCCCCTATCCACAAAAGGGAACGGGCGTTTTTGATCTACAAAAAACGCGTACACTTTCGCACCAATTTTAGCTAATTCTCTATCCACCAGGTGCTGCAAGATGTAAATATTGTCGATAGTATTCCTTCCCTCCGTAAAACCTGCCTACCTCTTCGGCAACATCCTTTCGCCGCCTATCCGTCAACACCATAGCGTATATTTTATACGCTGTATTCATTAGTGCCATTCCTCTATAATTTTCCTACATCTCCTTATACCTTTTTTATACAGTGGTAAGATCAACCCCTCCCTCCGCTCTCTTGAGAATGCCTTCCCCTCCATACTTTTTAACTAGCCCCTACAGTCTCCTCTCTATATACCTCTTTCGTTCTTCCTATCCCCTCATATCTCTTCCGTGTACCTGATCCCTGTAATGAATCTTTAAAAAATTCCCTCCATTCCTCACTCCCTATCTTCTCATTTATACCCACACTACGTTTTCTAAACCTATTAATTATCTTCCACAAGTACCATTCTGTCTTAACACTTCTCAACTCGTCTTCCAGATCTTTTCCCTTTCCTTGCTCTTTCTTTTTACACGTCGCCCTAAAGTCCTTTCTCATTTCTACTTACTCCTTACTTTTCGCAGTTCCTTCCTTCCACATCCTGTACTTCCTTTTCACCTTTCTCTTCATCATTTTACTTTCCTTATCTCACCATGGCTTCACCATTCCTTCCTTCATCTTTCTAAATACCTTCTTTTGCACACGCCCTTTTACTTTCTCTTTCAGATCTTCCCATATATATTCTACCGCCCCCCTCCTCTTAAAGCTTCCGTTTCCCAACTGCTCCTAATACATCTCTATCGCTTCTCTGGTCCATGACACCCTCTCTTCTAACAACCCTTCTTTCTCACCCTGCCTTCCGCCAGCCCGCCCCCTTTATCCACAAACTTAATGGCTGATGGTCTGTTTCCACCCTCCCTTTCACTGCGAATCTAACCATACCAGTCGCTACAGCCCTTCCTCTGTCCTCCATTGAGTCTCTTAGAATCCCCCCTCTTCATTTGTTAACTTATTCTTCGATTTGCTTTCGAAGCTTTCCCCTTCCCGGTACAGACCCCCTTCCCCCCTATTCTCGCCTTTAGGTCCGCTTCCCCCCCCCCCCCCCAGTACCAACATATCCTCATCTCTCTTTCCTAGAAAGTCTTCCATCCTTGCGTTAACCCTTCCCGTCCCATCCTTATTGTAAACAGTCACAATCTTATATGTTACCCCTCCTATTTTTACTACCCTCATTTGCGCACCCTGCCCCTCTTCCTCTTCATGAAAATCTTCCGATAAGCCAACCCGTAATCTCTGTTGTAATTCCCCACTCGCCTTTCCTTTCCACTTATTTCCAGCCCCCTACTTCCGACGAAACAAATTCCCATGCACTTCCTTGAAAATCTCCTTCTCCTCGTCCCATACCCACATTTTCTCCTCTATTTTTATTTGCGGATACCCTACCTTCGCCGCTCTCCCTTCGCTCCTCTTCTTCCTAGCCCTGTTGGTTAGCATTCTCTGCCTACCCCTTTTCGTCCTCGTTCCATAACCGCCACTTCATTCTCCTTTCTAGCTTCCACATTCACTTTCCCTGCCTTGTCTTTAACCCACCCGATTCTGTAGAATCGCTTCCACCCTCTCCCTTTCTTCCTCGCTCTTTAAATTAAACCCTCATATTACAACATAATTTCTTCTATCTGCCTTCTCTCTTCTCTCTATAATTAAGTCCATTGCCCTTATCCTTTCCCTATCCGCTCTCTTCTTCTCTTCATTCCTACAATATCCCACTTTCTCTTCTATCATTTTCTCTACCCTCTCCAAAATACCTTGCTTCCCGCCCTCCCCCTGTCAACTGCTTCCATTTTCGACGTGCCCTCCACCTTCGAAAGCCTTTTTCTGCCCTTTCCTTCCACTCCCTAATCTCTTCTTCCTTCTGCTTCATTTTATCATCCTTTTCTTTCCTTCTTGACACCACTTCCTCTGCAGTCAAATCTTACCCTACAAATAATATTCAAATTAATTTTTAACTCCCCAGTTCACCCTTCCCAACCCTACTCACCTCCTAGGCTTCTACCATCACACTCCACTCACACCTTCCCCGCAAATTCCGTAAAATCTTTTCACCACCTGTGAGTACACCTGTAGTATACAAAAATTTTAAATCATAAACGAAGAGAACTGCAGCTGGTGTCCCTTAAGGATCAGTTATAGGGTCACCATTGTTTATTATATTATATTAAGGATATACCTAGAACGAAAATGTAAACTTTACTCTTTTTGCGGACGATAAAGCTTTGTATAACTCGCCATATAGATAATATAATATTGTAAATAGATTACGAGTTCCTGCAAACAGATTTCTAAAATTTTTCAATAAATGGAAAATTAAGATTAATGTAGGAAAAACGGGAGCGATCATGTTTACTAAAAGATGGCCTAAAATAAACAAAAACATTAAATTAGGCTAATTCCTGTATTAATTGGGTAGAATTTGTTAAACTTCTTGCTAAAATACTTGTTAAGCGACTGATATTAACAAAAAGTGTTCATTTTTTAAGTCACAGAGCCCTGTATGGAGCTACACTTCGCAAACCAATTTCTAAAAACTTCAAACTGTACAAAATAAGTTCTCAAGAGTCATCGGAAATTGTCGTTACAAGAGAATTAATGAAATGTTCCAATTATTAAATATGGAATATATAAAAGACTATATTACAAGGGCTAATACGAGATACCCTTCAAGAGTTAAAGATCATCCCAATAAACTTATTAACGAATTCATTTACAAATCATCTAAATACAAGCATAGAAGAATATTGTATCTTTTATACATGTAGGCGAATTCTCTTATATTAATATTACTCAAGTGCTTTGAAACACAATTAGGTACTAAGTTTTATGATTTTTTATAATTTTTTCCAGATAATAAACGATACCTGTGCTTTTTATGAATCTGTTTAAATAATAATATAGCGAAACTAAATAATTAAGGAAGGTTATAGGCGAGTAAGCTAAGGTACTTCTGTATTATTTTCTTTGTATACACTATGTTAAATATATATATATATATATATATATATATATATATATATATATATATATATATGGGAGGTTTCACGTCTTCAGGGGTA
>JAAAKG020031290.1:0-19596 GCA_010014905.2 Druon quercuslanigerum
ATAGTTTTTGTTTTATTTACGTTAATTTTGAGGCCCATGCTCTTCATGCTTGTATTCAGTTTATTCAACATTCTTTGAAAATCTTCGATAGATTCTGCCATGACAACCTTATCATCTGCGAACGTTAACCCACGCACTTTTACTGTTTCAAGATCCACACCTTCTTCGTCGAAAGAGCTATTCTTCAACATATGTCCATAAATAATATAAATAGCCATGAAGACTCAGAAACTCTTTTCTGTGATTGGCCTCAAGCTGAATATTTGATCTGTACATAACCTTCCTGGCATAAACCCACTTACGTACTTACGGTACTTAATAAGCTGCTACCTCTGTAATTATTGCAGTCGCTTTTATCTCCCTTTCTTTTGTATATTGGCACGATAATCGCTACCCCCGAAGATTTACCGTTTTTAAGTTCTTGATTATATCCCTAACCCCAGTCACACAGACTTTTTCAAAACAGTTTTCTCACGCATTGTGTTGTACATCGCCGTTGTGGTGTCCTATAGCTTCATTTTCGGATTGTCCCATAAAATGGTCCCTGAAAGCGCCACTAACCCCGTCTTCCTCATATTGCATTTCTTCTTTGCCATTTCTCACGTTGACAGATTCTGTACTTTTAATTCCATTCATTGCTTTTTAAAGTAGTGTCTTGCATCCTTCAAAGTCGTTTTGTATTTTCTTCTCTTCTTTTGCTCTAATTTCATCTTTGCTTCCTCTAATTAGTCGCTTGAGTATCCTCTTTTTGATTCTGTAATCATCTATTCGTCTATTTATTTCCTCATCGATAAGACCTGCCCTGTTCAACGTTCTTTGGTACGCTACTTTATTTGCTTATAATTTTGAAAAATGTGCAAAAATATGATTTGTCTTTTTAATGAATGAAATGCAGATAATGCCCACTTCTTCTCTTTTAAGTTCAATATATTTAAACAGAAATTTGTTCTGCAAATCAATTTTTATTTTTGGGGCCATTTTCGTTCACTTGAATCATTTTATTTCCACAGAATATGGTGACTTATTGAATTTTTTTATCTAATAACATCGCGAATTCATGGTATTTTCTTACCGCTTTGGTCTGAATTTTGAATTCTCTTGGGCTTTGTATATTCCCCATATTTGTATACAGACTTTAAAACTAAAGGTCAAAGAATCGACAACAGTAATTTGGTGATTGTGAATTCTCTTTTTTTTTAAACGAACACATTCTCATCACGTATATCATGCTTCGCACTCAAGTTTGAAATTATATTATTACAATTCATAACATGCATTGACATTAAGACACGTAGTTTCATTGTCTTCTTTAAAATATGCACATTCATAAAAAACATTTGTTATCAAACATTTTATTACAACTTCTGCCCTTTTTTGAAAAACTGTACTTGCTCATTTCTAACTTTATTTTTACGATTTTAATGTTACAAATTGGATCTATACAGCAGCCTGTCTGTTTTTTTTTAATTTCTAAATTATATCCCTAACCTCAGTGACCCAGACTTTGTCAATTGAATTTTCTATCGCATCGTATTCTACATCGCAGTCGTGGTGCTCTCTTGCATTATCTCCTAAAAATTTACAAAACGAGCCTCTCCAAGCGTCTAGAGTCAACAGTTTAGTTACAACAATAGTCCAACAAAATGATGTTTTTGGATTCTAACTTTTTAAATTTTTATCCAAAATAGCTGGCTAACGAACTTGCTTTCTGAATCTGAATTAGTGAAATTTTACTAATTGATAGTAAAATTTCACTAATTCAATTAGCGAGAAGTCGGCCACTAACGATTAGTGGAAAACTTCTAAATTGATTAGTAAAAATTATTCACTAATATAATTAGTAAAATTCTACTAAACAATTAGTGAAATTCCGCTCAGCAATTAGAAGAATTCTACTAAGAAATTAGTAAAATTCCACTAAACAATTAATAAAGTTTCACTAAGCAATTAGTAGTCTGTGTCCTTGCAGTGTTTACTAATTAAATAGTGAAAAGTTTTTGTGGATATAGAAGATGCGATCATCGTCTTGAATAAAATAAGAATCTACCCCTAAACCCTTAACGCAGATAATGTAAGGCTGTACGGCCTCGTTTTATTACTTTCGTACTTCCTGACTATAGTTTTTAGTACTCGACCCACCGGTAGTACGCGAAGAAGATCTGAGTTCGGAATGGTAATATTTGGTCGATATACATTGTCGATTCCTTCTCTATTCGTACCAAAACTAGTTTCTGCGTCCTGTAAATCAACAACCTTGTCATATTGCTAGACAAAGTACCCTTATTATGTACTTCATCAATAATATCAGAATAAATCCTTTCCTATATACAGTTATTTATCACAATTCAACACTTTGATACCGTCGACATAGCTTCACTTTGCTTCTGACGCAATGCATAACCTCAAATGGCGTGGTATCGCTTGGCGTCATGGATTGGCAGGACACTTCAGAATGCCATGCAACGAAATGACTTTTGATTGGTCGAAATCATTACAGTTCACTAATTCGTTAGCAATCGCGCCACTTTACTATTTCGAATTAGTAAAGCGAAGTAACTAAATGATAGTGAACTATGTTTATTAATTGATATTAGTAAAAATTTACTATTTTGTTACTGAACCATAAATTTACTAATTTAATTAGTGAAATTTTCACTAATTCAGATTTAGAGAATGACCTTTAGTTTCTGACAGAGAGTTTGCCAAAGGCTAATCGAATACCTTCTCTGATGAGAATGTAAAAATTTAAGGGCAATATTGCGCAATATTCTTATTGCACTTGCAGGGGTTATAGTTTACGATACTACGAAAGAGGCGCAGGGGGTTTAAAATAAATAATTAATTACGTATTTTCATTTTTAGGTTGAAATTTACAAAAATGGGGTTTTCGGAAACCATAACACGGATATGATAAAAAAAAGCGAATGAATAGATTACCTGAAATCTAGAAGATAGTTCTGGTATGCTGTACGCTATATGCACAACAAAAAGCAATTATCAATAATTTGATCTCATCAGATTGAAAATTTCAAAACCTAATGTCATCGCAAATAAAAAAAAGGATTTGTGGACCCTGAAGAAGGGTTCTTAACTCGCTTATATATTTAAGAGGTAAGGTTCCAGAAAGTTATAACTGGGGTTTCACTTTAATACTACTTCAAAGTTAGGAGAATCTGAAAGTGAGCTGTGGTAAAGTTATACCCGATTTAATGATGCGGACCTTGAATTATGGAAGCCTACTTTCTCAGAATATAGTTCGTAATGATAATGGTTTTGTAAAAAGAATTATACAGGTGATAAATTTTGTATAACTTTGATACTACTTCAAAATGACAACAATTCAAAAGAGATTGGTTGTAACCAGGATGATCTCTTAACGCCTGAATAAGTAAATGCATTCAGGTTTTATTTTCCGCTCACAATTAGTCAACTGTACAGAGAATAGCAAAAAAAGGTTTTGCTTCACTGAAGTGTATGATACTAACCGCGAGTTGAAGTACCTATTGAAACAGAGTGTCTCGCTAATTGGCAGAGTAAAAATATGCAACGAGTGGCATTGCCAGCAAACTGGGCCCTATAAAAGAAAAACATGAAGATTTATGAGAAAACGCTAAGCGTTCTAATGCGCGATGGTCTAGCGTTTTACACAGCCATTCATAACAGTTTAGCGTTATTAAGCCGACCAGAGGACATGCATGAGCTTTTGTTTCGGTTGAAAACGGTACGCGTCGACCATATTTTTGTTAAAGAGATTATATGCCGAGTTGGTGCAGTGCACTTACACTAGTGCGAATTAAATGCTCTGTATGATTATCTGAAGGCATTAATATCATACGATGATAAAACACAGAATTACAGTCTTTCGATCGAATCCGAGAACTCGGAGTGGTTCGCTCTACGACGAAGTCGCATATCTCACGAATCTCTTATCACCCCTGGGAATACTCATAATTGCCCTTGAGCCCTTAACTGTATCCGTAGTTTAGATTGAGGTAGAATAGAGTGAAGGTAATGTTTTTTGAACAGGTTGTAAGAGAAGTTTAATGTCGAGGGATTGAGAACATTTATTTTATTTCATTTTTTTTTCGTATATCGACATTTCCACAGACAGCGGCACGTTACAAATGAACCCTTTGCATACTCAATCCCGTACAGATATTTGCCTATACTAATTACCTTATTTAAAATGTGACTCTGATAAGGCTCACATCAGTTCTACTATTATCAAAGAAACTAAATCAAATTATGATGAGGTACAAATAAGGAAATCAAATAGAAATAGCTGAAATTAGTTATCAACACACTATCAATTTTTCAAATTGAAAATAATAAAATGACACATCTGTCATTGTAGCGCTTGTAGAACTTTTGGTGAACCTAATTTTAATCGAAATTCATCCAGTGAAAATTATGTAAAAGCCGATGCTGTTAGTTTTTCAGCAGGTAAATTTATTTAAATGTTTAAAAATTATGTTTTAAAAATATGTATATTAGTAGATGAGTCTGCTTTTTCAAATATTGCAGATAATTTGTTTTCTTTTTATGAAATGAATTTAAACTCAATGATTACACAGAAAAATAAGACTCAGAAGATAAAACGGAAATAATTCTACTTTAATATCTATTTTTAGTTGCATACTGCCAAATAAATTAAAATTTTCCTTATAAAAGTAGTTTTTTTATTATTATAATGTTAAAAAGTAGGACACGTCATAGAATAACTCGATTGGCTCTGATAAGTTTGCCCTAAGGAGAACAAGTCGGGAAAACTGGTCAGAGCCTTACATGACCTACATTTAAAATTATTTACTGTCTAGAGTGGTTATTTTTACCGGTCCAAATTTATACCTGTAAAAAATTGATTTTCGTTCATCGATCCCACCCTATTTTTTCCTTTTTCAGAAAAAGAAATTTCTTTTTTCCTATGGGTCAACATTAACCCTTGCCATCGGGCTTTTTAAATTAACATAGTGTTTTAAATAAGAAAAGTTCAGTTTCCGCAAAAATGGTACAAGGCAATACCTGTTATTCCATAATTGTGATTAAATTTTAGTTCTCTATTAAGGAATATTCTCGAAATATTTTCTTTCAATTAAATTTCGTTTTCGATCCCCACAATCAAATTGCAATGTGCCCGGCAAATAACATATAAATACAAAATAGCAGTTTTATGCAGGTTCCATGTCAAAGGCGGTACTTTTGATATTGTTTAGCATTACTTACATGATTTTATTTAATTTAATAAACATTAATTCAATAAACGACAAGTTTCCAAGTATTGCATAACTAATTTTGAATTGCTTCAACAATTATTATTTGCTTAAACCATTATATTTACGCCAGTAGATGGTGAGAAGTTATTATTTTTTGGCATGAATGACGCCGTTAATGAATTTAAAAAATAATATTTCTTGTTAAAAACGTTTTACAAATATTTAAACACTTTCAATTTGCTTAAACAATTTTTTTAATCGCAAAAAGTTATTATTTTCAGAAATTATATACATTTCAATCAGAGCAAGAAAATAATGACTTAAAGTTAACAAAATTAATTATTGTGAGAACTTATTATTCGTTTTAACAATAGTACATTTAAATAATCCAAGAAATTGAGGGCTTTCTTTCAAATGTCCAACTTTTTGTCAACCTTTTACTCACAGAAATGTCATAATTTATTAAATTTAATCAATTATTTGTATAAATAATGTATTGCCGTTAAGAATTATTTTGCCTTTTATTTTGATTTTTCTTTTTCTTTTTAGTTATGAACAAATAGTAACTGAACATGAAAAAGAATAATTTATTTAAGCAGTATTTTTCTTATGTTGATATTTTTTACAATTTCCGGGTAAATTTACGTTTTACACCAGAATATTGTTATTTTAAACAAAAATTATTATCGAGTAGACTTCAAAAATTCTTTACAATTTTTAAAGAACTTAGAATATGTTGTAGTGTTCCACTTGAAATCGATATTTTTAAAGACAATTTATTTCATATAAATCCAAGGATTTTAAAGGTTCACAATTTTTAAAAACAATTTTAGGTTACTTTACAATTTTGCAGCAAAAATTAATATTTTAAAACGAAAATCATTATAGTTTGAACAAAGTTTGCAATGTTTTAAAATTCTCATGTTATATGGGCGTTTTTCACAGAAATGCTGTTATTTTAAATAAAAATTAATAAGAGTTTCAAAAATATTTAAAAATTTTTTTAAAATATCCGTTATGTTACTGCTTTACTTAAATTTATATTTTTAAACAAAACTGATTAAATTTAAATCAAAGGATTATTCTTTAAAATCATCAAATTTGTCAGTTTGAATAATTTCTGATTTGAAAATAGATTAAACAAAGTATTTAAAACTTTTAACAAATTTAGGTTATGTTGGTGTTTGAGACCGTGAATATCGATTAAAAGATTTTGAAGAGGATTAAAAATGTTGGAAAAATATAAGGTTATGTTGTTTTTTTGCCGTAAGTGGTCTATCTTAAGCAAGCATCATTATTATTTAAACAATATTTACAATTCGGAATAATTTCATGTTATATTATGTTACTGTTTTTCATGAAAATTTGGCATGGCGGGCACATTCTAAGAGCGCGTCTTTATATTTACTTCACACTTATGCGCAAGCTCTTTAAAATTAAAGGTCCAAGCATCCACAACTGTCATTTTGTGATTGTGAATTCTCTTTTGTTAAAGCTCCTTCAGCTTTAACGAACATATTCTCATAACGTGTCTCATGCTTGGCACTTGATGTTGTCGACATTGCGAACTTTTCTACGTTATGTTCAACTTTATTGTATCAAATGTATATCATATTTATTTCTGTATCTCGGCCTGGGGCTGTTTATTTAGATATTGCAAAATTAAGTAGAAATCTTCTTTTTAATAATTACTTTAATATTTGTTTCTAATTTTGCATTAAATTTTATTCTTAGCCATTCTGAAAAATGTTGTTGCATTCATGATATGCATTAGTATTGAGAAAAAAGTATTTTTACTGTCTTATTTTTATCGTTAACAGCATGCGCATTTTATTAAAATAAAAATTATTATTAAACATTTTACTGCAACTTGTGTAGTTTTTCCATACATCCAATTTGTTAATATCCAATGCAGATGTAATTTAGGCGAAAAAGTGTTGGGTAATAAAATGTTATTGTACTTTATAACCAGCTTGTAAATATTTCTAGGTTGAACAAGTTTTGCCTTTTAATTTTGTTCGTCTTCTGTGTCGTTTTTCCAACAAAAAATTTTTATTTTTATTTTTGTTTTTTACGATTGAAATATAATCTAATAATTTAATCTAAAATTGATTATTAACAAATTTGTAGATATTTTCAGGGCGTTTATTTTGTTTTTTAAACTTACGTACATAGAATTTTTAAATCTTGCAAAAAAATAGTCTAAAATATTTTTAAAATGTGCTCACTTTTTGAATTTTCATCTAAAATAGCTGGTTGACAAACCTGTTCTTTCTTTTCAGGCCCTAAAAAAGTGACCTAAAGCAGAACCCATTCTGATCAATCTTTCGAAAAGTATCGTGCCTACAGAATACAGACTACAAAATACAGATTACAGACTACAGACTACAGACTACAGACTACAGACTACAGACATATAAACAAACCACTTCGTAAAAATCATTTTTTCTGAGTCAGAGGGTCTCAAAATATAGAGATTAGATGAAAACCAAAAAAGTGAAATTTTACTAAAACCAGTGCCTTCTGATTAGGATGAGAATGTAAAAACCTGCCCGCTTTGCGGACACATTCTCATCGCATGCTGCGCGCGCTGGCACGCTTCGCTCTCAAGTTTGAGCGCGTCTAGGGCGCGCATCTGATGATTCTTGCGCTTCACGCTCGATAGTGGGTTACCTCGCGCTTCGCGGTCGGATATTTATTCACTGCATTTGGAGTGCTTGAATAAAAATGTATCAAAAAATATCTTTTAGATCGAAGTATTTATATGCGTCTTCATATTCTGAATTTTCTATTTAGTTAAGCATAGTTAAAGATTAAGTTTCTCAAAGCTTTGTAGGCTTTGAGGTAAACATTCGTAAACAGGTTTTGTGTGATCTTCTTTTTCCTAACTTTGGTCGTTTTTCCACAGATTTTTTATTTTCAATGTTATTTTTTAGGTATGAGATAAAAAGTAAGCGGCCTATCAAGAAGTGATTCTTAAACAAATTATAGATCTTTTTTAGGATCACAATTTTTGTTAATTCATTTTTCTTCGTATCCTGCTTAGATTTTCCAGAAAATGGAATTTTTGATTTTTCATTATTTTTTTGTGCAACGAAAATTTGAATTTTTGATTTTCCAAGAAAATCCAAAAAGTTGTTAGGATAATCTTGCAGGGCTTTCAAAAAGCACTGCTGTTCTTCTCTTGGCAGTTTTTTATATCGTGCGCTGTTTCGCTTAAAATTTGGATTTTCGACTGATTTCTAAAATCTTGAACAAGCTATAACTATGAATTTTTTATCGAAAAAAGTCATCAGGATAAATTGTTTGGCTTTCTGAGTACTATGAATAGTTTAGTTATTTTTTGCCGGAAATTGGTATTTGAAAAAAATACAATGGTTTGTTTAATTAAAAAAAAACATAATCCGTAAAAACTAAATTATAATGATTTACATGAACTATTGCTTTAAATATTAGTTGAACTTCACCTCAGCATCAGAATTCGTGGTAGTATATTTTTTCAGATTTCTCTATTCCATTATTGAACCGGAAGGTCGTACTTTATTAGAAAGAATCCGGGGTTTTCATCGCCACATATTTCGATGAACAGAGCTCACTAGCGTTTGAAAATAATATCCCGCCTAGTAGATACTAGATAACCATTTTCCTCAGCAATAATATTGTGTTGAACCAATACTGTTGACGATGATTCAGAGCTAATCCACTAAACAGGAGGTCGCGTCCACTTACAGGGGTTTAAATAATAATTGGAAATAATCGAGTAAGAGTCTTCGTTGCTTTAGGCCCGGCTTTATATCGGCATTCGTACGATGTCCAAATCCAATAAAATCCAGTGAAAAACCTGTGAAATTTCAGGGAATCTGACGATATTTCTGGATCTCCTGGAAATTTTATGAAAATACTTCAGGAGCTTTTAAAATTTCGTATAATCATTAAAATTTTGGGACATGTAAGTAAAATCAATTAAAATTCCTTAAGAATCACTTAAAATTGTTTAAAATAGGAATTTATGCATAAAAAATAATTTTACCATTCAATTTACATTCGTGATTCCACTCAATTTTCAATTTGCAATTTTTAAGAGCTCTGCGAGTAGTGCTTTTTTCGGCGCGCAAGCTTTTTTCAGTTCGCCAGTCTTTTTTAACCTGTGAGATTTTTTAAGATCATGAGCTGTATATGTATAAAACGCTTGAGCGCAGGTCGACCTTGTGAGGTAGCAAACATTTGTACAAACCTAATTTCTTTACAGTTCCTTGAAGTCTTTTAAAATACACTAAAATTAAATAAATTTTGTAAAATCCCTTGATATTTTATAAAGCTCATGGAAATTCCTTGCAATCTTTTAAAATCAGCTAAAATCTTTAAAATTCCTCAAAATTCATTCAAATGTTTAAAATCTGTTCTGAATTCCTTGGATTTTTTAACCTCCCTTAAATCTTAAAAATTCTATAAAATAGCTGGAAATATTTAAAAATCCCTTCAAAACTTAAAAACTCTTTAATTATTGCGAATATATTCCTTGAAGTCCATAAAAATATTTTAAAATCTCTTGAAATCTCGTTACATTTTGGAAAATCTGATGATATTCTTTGAAGTCCCATAAAATATTATAAAATCTCCTGAAATCTCGTTACATTTTAGAAAATCTAATGATATTCGTTGAAGTCCCATAAAATATTTAAAGAATAAAAATTCTTGTAAATTTAATAAAATCTATCAAAATCCCTCCTCTGATGAAAAATTCAATAGCGTGTAAAAGAGATCGGATGTAAAGATGGTATTCTAAAGCACAGCATCTTTCTGGTTGTTAAAACAGTATCGCAACTGTGTAGCTTGTTACTTACACATACACAGTTTCTTGACATCTAAATCGCCCCTACCCTTTCTGTGCCGATGGTTCCGTTTGACCTTGCAAGGTTGGTATTCGACCATTGGATGAGCCTAAAACAGTTTGTGAGGACAGAGATGATATAGTTGTTGATTAACCTGATCTTGTTCGCTACGTTAAGAGAAATCATTGTAACTAATCTGAGTCTTGTAGTGGAGGCAGTCGTTGAGCTTTTCTTCACTATCGTATGCTGAATACCTTTAGATTCGAGAGCACCCAAGTATTTATATGACACGCACTCAGCCATTGTCTTGATCTTGGTCTTGATGTCATTCTCTTGGGCGCTCAATAGCGCTGAGGGCCCGCATTCTCCTCTGGTTAAATTCACTGTTCTGCACTTATGCAGTCTGAACTTCATGTGAATGTCATTGGACAACTTCTTTGTGACATAATCATGCTACTTTAACCCATGGGACATACTATGTAGTGTTTTACTCAATGGTTTTATTGCTAAACAGAGCCACAATGCATTGAAGAAGACTCATTGAAACGTACCCGTCGCTATACGTATTGATATAGTTATTCTCGGTTTGCATGATCTATGTACGTCATTGTTGCACCTCAAAATATCATCGAATGATCTAAAAACTCTATGATGCGTGGACAGATTTCGTAACTTTTTAAGATTTCAAGCAAATAGTCATGTGGTAGGGAAGTAAACGTTTACTTTAAGTCAATGTATGCCACGTGCATGTTTCTTTGATTTTTAAAAGCTTGCGCCATTGTAACGTAGTTTACAATGACTAGGTATGTATTGTCTCGCGAAGTTTCACACCATCCTTTTTGTTCTTCGGTAAGGATTTTATTATAGTTGCCGTGATCTGCAAAGATAGCCGTAAGGCATTTATTAATTGGTGGTAGACTGGCTGTCGATCAATTTCAAAAGGATTTCGAATGTCTGGTTTTCCAGGAAACATATACGTAGCATCTTGGATCATAAATCCTGACATCAGGTCTGAGTTTTCGATGATCTTTTGAAAACACCCTGTCATCGCAGTATGCACATTGCACACTGCTCCGGTGCTTGTACCAGACATTGTGGACGATGTCTGAACTAGGAGCTTTCTAACCACTTTTTCTTTTCAAACCCGCTCAAGAATTTGAATCTCTGTTGTTATTCAAGTGCTTGCTCTTGCTTTTTATAGTTTCAACCGCGCGTGTAGATATTGGTTCTGTTTGTTCTTTTCGGAACACCCGACCAGTAGTTAGTCAGATCTTCTAATTGAGGGACTTCGGTATCTTTCTAGTTAAACTTCTTTACACTCAGTTAACGGCGGATTCTGCAATAATGTGGCTGAATGGGTCGATTTTTCTTTCTAGTAGAACTTCTTTTTGTGTACAGACGCAGTCTAGCATTAAGAACGTCAAATATCTGCCGTTTGAAGTTTATAATCTCATTTATTATTGCTCGTATCCACGTCTCGATGTATCGAATGTTAATGATGTTCGTAATATTGTATCAGTTTTCTAGTACTATAATATTTTTATATCGAGTCAATTAACGCAATTTGCACTTTACTTTTCTGATACCTAGATCACACCAGATTTTCCATTGTGGATGGCGATCCCTTTCTTGTGTTTAACTGCATAGGTAAAACGTTTCTGTTGAGGTGTTCCATTAGTGTACGAAGATCTTTTGTTATGTGGATCTTAGACAGGGAATGCTTTTGCATTCGTTCTATATGCTTGAACGATAACAAAGCATGAACTGATGTGTATAATTCCTACCACCTATGCCCTTACATTCAAGCCGGTCTTTATTGTCCACATCTTCCGGAGAGAGTTCATTAAAAGAAAGCTGCTGTCCTACTTCCATTTCCATAATAAGTATTTCAAGAGCCGAAAGCAATCTGTTCACAAATATAGAGTGTTTTCGGTCTGTTAAGTTCTGCTTATTTACCCTTATGATTAGCTCTGGGTACATGAGTAAAAAGAGTCGATGGTTCTTTCTCATCACACTGAGCCCACTTTTCTCTGTCAAAAAATGAGGGCACATAACATGTCTGTTTATCGGGTGTGTCCATCTTCATCGCCTTCTTGGGTCTTGAACCTCTGCTTCTGCCTCTGGTCGAATAAGGGCATCTGCTTCTGGGGGATGCGGTGGTACTGGATCATTTTCAGGTTAAGCCAAATCAACCTGCTGTTTAATCTTCAATGCTCAGTCTTCTGAGATAAGGAGATTTACCTTGATACCCGTCACCCTAGCGATAAATTTTTTTATTAAAACTTTCTGTATTTTACGGGACTTTGCAGCAGACTTCTTCCTGAACTTGTATCTCTTTTTGCTTTTGGTTTCATACTCAGCGCTTTCATAAGAGAGACGCAACCATTCCTCTTTCATTGTGGGATCCCACTTGATACTCTCGGACGGTAATTCTGTTGGTTGGCTGCAAATTGCTAACGCTATCCAAAGCGTCCTCAGTAGGCGAAGTTGATGTTCCACTGTTTGCCGTTTGTTTTAGATATTCTTGCTGGCCAGCTGTTTAGTGAGATTTTCCTGACCATCTCGCAGCTCACCATCACCATCGTCCTGCATGCTGTGCCCCCAGTGCTGGTTCCAGGTTCCATTATCCATTCCTTTGATGGATTTTGGTATTCCTCTTGATTAATTTCCTTTTCGTTCTCTGATTGTCTGGCATAGGAAACCCTATTAATGTTAATGCTCAAGCCAACATAGCGGTTAAAGTCATGAGAAGAAAGCTCAAGCCGCGGTTCGCGCTTCGTCACACTATCGGGGATCATGGAGTTCATAGGACGTGTACGAGGCGATAAAAGTGGGGAGGGGGGATTTTTAAATTCATTTAGATTGCCCGTGATGTTTATTCATATAACACGTTTATTTTGTTACACTACTCTAACCGAGATTGCCCAAACAATTTTGTTAATGTTGTGAAAACCACTGAAATATTTTTAAATCCCTTAAAATCTTTAAAAATCTCAAAAATCATTTTGAATTAGATTATATCCCTTGAAATCTATTAATATCTTAAAAACAATGTTAAAACCTTCAGTTCATTCTTACGAAATTTCTTCAACTGGCCGAACGGCTTCTCAGATTAACTTATACAGTACCTTTAAAATCCCTCCACTTTACTGAAATCCTTGCAAATCTTACAAAATTCCTTTAAACCCCTGGGACATACATAAATTGGTTAAAAATCTTTCAAAATATTCAGAAGCCTTGGAAATCCTCTTAAATCGCTTCAAATACTTTCATATATCATCAAATCTTACAAATCCTATGAAATCCTCAGAAATTAAAAAAAAATCTGTAAAACTGCATTGAATTTGGGAAATCCTGTGAAATCCTTTGAAATATTGTGAAACTTTTTCATATGTTTGAAATCTTACCATATCCCTTAAATCTCATTCAATTCTTTGCTACTCATAGAAATAGAATCAAATGTTTAGAAATTTTTTATATATATTGAAATCCGTTAAGAATCTATGGAAATCTCACAAAATTCCTTTGAAATATTTGAAATATTCAGAAATTCCTTAGAATAATTCAAAATGTCCTAAAAGCTTTCTATAAATCCTAGAAAGTTCTATAAAATTCTTACAAATTCAATTCATTCCTAATATTCCCAAAAAATTGTATATCTCTTAAAATCCATTGAGCTCTTCTATATAATATTGCTTGAATAATTCTTGAGAAATTTCTTACAGATGCTTTTTAAATTATTAAATAAAATTAGTGCTTTGTTATTATTTTCACGGTAATTAATTATTTGTTTTTATTTTTAAATATAATTATCATTAAAAGAATATTAAATACTGAAATCCTCACAAATCTTCTGTAATCCCTTGGAATCTTCTAAATATTGTAAAAGGTTATAAATCTCATGAAATCTTCCGGAAGCTCTTCTAATATTTGAAATCCCTGAAATCTTAGGAAATTTTGGAAATTTTTTATAAATATTCTAAAATCAAAATATACAATCCCAGAAAACTCTTTTGAAACCTTTAAAAATCTATTAATTCTCTACGAATCCTCAAAAATACCCTAAAACCTTCTCAATTTGATGAAATCCTTGAAAATCCTTATAAATTTGAGAAAATTTCTTTCCAATTGTTGGATAAAATCTCCTAAGATTACTATGTTGTATACTAAAGAATAACTATTTTGGCTTTACTGTGGTGTTTTTGGCACTCGAGGGCGACAAAAAAGGGCGGCCATGTATGTCCATACTCACTCGATGCTCGTTAAGTTAACGAGGGGAGGTTGCACGACACGTGCTCGTATATGTGATGGGATGAGAGAAAAAAGAAAACATAGGAGAAGTGTATGTATGAGTCGTACTCACGTTACTGAGTGTAATTGTCGTTATTCAGTTTCAGCTGAAAATACAAAGATCAAACGCAAACCGCCCGACTCCCCCACCTTTAGTCCCTCAGCTCCCTGGCAGCGAATAAACAGCGAACGAGAAGGAAAATTGGCCCGAGTGAAAATTGCACACTGGAATCGTTACATCGTGTTCGAGTCGTTGGAGAACAAATATTTTCTCCCATAGATCAATTTCCCTAGGATTTTTCTTATTCCATTTTAAAAGTAAATGCTACTGTCAGAGCATTTCCTAACTCTTTTACTTTTTACAATATTCTTATTTCTATGGCTAATTCCGACATTTTTAAAACAAAAATATTGTGCTTCCAAATATCGTATGTAAATATCCTATCTAAAAAATAGGAGTTACGATAGTCGGTGTTTTCAGGAATGGGTAGAGAATTGATTAGTCATTTCTCAAAGAAAAAATTAAAAAATGCTAAATAGAACAAGAAGACAGTAACTTTAAAATGTTAGGAGGTAGATTCTATTATTTTAACGTAATTTTAAATGGAAATTGGGTACTGAATATGTTCGAATATGTGTTTTTTGTAACTCTTATTGCGAACACTAATTATTGAATTTTATTTTAATCAGTGAGCTGTGTGCATAATTTTTCAAAAATGTTAGTGTTCCTAACGATTTAAACATTAAAGAAATTATACATATTATTACTTCACAAAAAATTAGATAAGAAATTAATTTTTAAATATAAATAATAAGGAATTAAGGTGTTCTGTCACATCCTTGTACGTCTTCCGTTCTGTTCCAGGCCCGAGGTGAGATACGACAAAAGCACTACTTTTGAATTTGTATTTTTTATTAATCAATTACTTTGTTCTTACTTTTAGTTCTTTGCGAAATTGAAACATAAAGGTCCATAGTTTTTAAATAACAATTTATATTTTAGTATTTTACAGCAGATGGGGAGTGCTTGGAAAAAACTGTCCTGTACCGACTGATCTCCCCTATGACTTTAAGTGGCTATTTTCAGTTTGTTCCTTTAGATTTTTTAGAATTTTGTAAATTGCAATTTTCAAACTTGATGATAAAAATGATTTCTGAATGTTGCTACACATTATTTATGAAAGAGAACATTTAAATTTCAATTTTTTGTGTAGGGAAATAATTCTGGTCTCAACACATTCCCACTAGATGGTACCAATAAAGTTTAAACAAAATGTAGATATTCAGGGATTTAGAAATAAAGCTTTGAAGTTTGTTAAGGATTTTGAATGTTTCAACATGACGAAATTTTGTTTTCGATGTTCCAGGAAAAATTTATATTAACTTTTTTTATAATTATATTTAAAGAGAATATTTTAAAATATTTTAAATCATTTCATAAAATTTCGGGGAAAAATGTAGAAAATTTCACAGCAAAATTTTTTAACTTTGCGAGACTACAAAAATTCTAGAAAAAATTCGACTGAGTTTAAGATATTTTAAAAAGGAAAAAAAATACTAATTTTATGTTTTTATTTAATTTTTATCATCTCTATTGTATATTTTTTAATTAATCTTTTTTTTTCTAATATTGACCTTTTTTTAGTTCTACAAAATGAATTTCGGAAGAAGGCGAGAAATTCTATCACCATCAGAAAGAAAAAGATATATATCTATATTAGTATTTGTAAACACATTTTTTTGGTAAATTGGTAAGCCAGGTGTCGTCCTATACCCTTTGAAAAAGATTGTCAACATTTTCAGCTTATTTTAGCGTGTAACATTAAAATTATTTGATTTATAGTGGAACTGAAAATTATTGTTTTTAAATAACAGTCATTAGATTTTTAGGATTTATCATTTTAAGAAATGTAGGTGAAGTTAGATTTTTATACAAAAAAATTGGTATTTTAAAATACAAATAACTGTAGTTCGTACAAGATTTTTAATGATTGATCAGTTTTAGATTATGTTAACGGTTTTCACAATTAATCCATTATTTTAAGCCAGACTGGAGAAAATTATATTTGATAGAATATTCATAAATTGTCAACAATTTTCGTTTTTCTTATCGTTTAAACCTGAAATTCATCATTTTAGTTAAAATCATTAGATTTCAAAAAAGGTAAAAAATTTTCTTTATTATTTTAGGTGAGCCAGCGAGTTTAGTTGATTTTAACTATTTTTACAAATATCGCAAAAGAATATAAAGGACATTTACGATTTTGGAATCATTTAAGGTTATGCTTGGACGACTGAAAAATCCCGAAAAATAGAACTCTACATACTGTAAAATTATGAGAAAAAAATATTTTAAATAAAAATTACAGAAATTATAAAATTGGTTATTTTAAACAAAAATATTTAAGTTTGAAACAACACTCACCGCCTATAACAATTTCTTGTTATGTTTCTAGTCTTTCATATCAAAAACTAATACTTTTAATAGGAAAATGTTAAATTGTTTGATACTATCATTAAAAATCATGATATTCACCTTTTTTCTATTATTGTTGGGTTTATTCACATTTTATAACGCATATCAGTACGTATTACAGTACGGATTTGAAATAAGATTCAATATTTTCGAACAATTTTACATTGTGTTAACATTTTATATCGGAAAGCGGCCATGTTTGATCAAATAAAAACATTAGGTTTTAAATAAGCTTTACACATAAAAAAAGTGTTCTTATGTTAACTATTTTCTCATGAAGTTACTGTTGTTGATAAAATAAATCTTCAAATTTTAATGAATAAATCCAGTATTTGAACAATCATAGGAAATGCTAACGTTTTTCACCAAAAATCAGTTATTCCAAGCAGGAAATATTTGAATTCAAAAATCAAACTCACACTTTTAAACAACTTTAGGTTATGTTAGTCTTTTCACCGGAAATTGGTATTTTTTAACATTCTAAAGTTAAGATAATAATTTTTATCAATTATCAAAAATATTGCCTCTGATCCTCTTTTCTATTATTTTAAATAACAATAAATACTATCATTTAAAAATTTAGTATCAATATTAATTTTATATTCTGATTTCAAAGATGCATGATGCAAAAAAAACAGAGTTTTCTTGTTATCTGAAGATGTTTTATTTCTTATTATATTTCCTCTCAAGGCAATTGATAATAATTATTTTAATTCTAAGATTATTTCTTGGCTTGGTAATCTTTGGAATTAATTGAAAATAATAAAGTAGTAATTGACTATTAACGAGAGCTATTCGCATCGTGTGACAATTCTGCGCTTCGCATTGGTTTAAATTTCGTAACTGTGAAAATTGAATGAAGTTATATAACCTCTGTAGTAATGCTTATTTCTGTTTTGCAAATAATTTTCCTAAATATTTACAAAAAAAAATATTTTTTGAATTTTTTGTTCCGGACTGACTCACCGGACTCTTCAGTAAAGCAATCTCTTTTGTACCCTAAACATTAAATTTTATAATTTAATTGACCTAAATGTAATTTCCGAGGTAAGGCTAATTCACATTATCTTACTGAAGAATCCGGTCAGTCAGTTCTGGACCCAAAAAAAAATATAATTGTTTGTTTAAATCCTTGAAAAGATTAATTGCAGCCAACAAAATTCTTGACCCTAATGCCAATTAAAAAATCTATTTTATAATAATCATACTCTGGTCAACTGAAAAATATATATTAAAAAAAACCAGCAAAGATGATCTCTAGCTACTCTCTCTAATATTTGTGAAATTCGTAATAGAAAAAACTTTGTTTTTAATTAAGTATTGAGTAAGCTTAACTGTTTACATTAAAATATCATGATTTCAAACGCACACTCTAAATTTCATTAACTCCGTTCAAAAATTAATTAATTTCAGAAATCCTCAATCCAAAGGGTTTATATAGTAATACCACTAAAAAGCTTGAAGATCAGCTGGTTCAACATGAAAACGCTTTTCGTGTTCAAACAGGTATTAATTATGTTTAAAAGTGGATCTTTGAAACCAGAATTGGCTTTTAACATTCAATGCTTTTTGAATATTTCTTGGAACTCACAAATAGCCTACACGTCTTTTTCCGATTAACGAAAAAAATTCCACGGATTCACAATTTAGAATTTTGACCACAATTTTTCAAAAAACATCTTTTCTATAAAGTTTTTGTTCTTTTTGAAAATTCGTCGGAAAATTTGAAAAAGAATTAAATATTTTTGTGGCGAGAATAATTTTTTTATAGAATCGCTTTCGTGAATTTTGCTCGGAAACAGCGAAAATTACCATAAAAAGTTACAGTGTTTAGAACAGAATTGAATGATTTATTTCATGATTCCTTAAATAATAGGATTAGATCAACCTTCTTAGAGAAAATATTTAATGAGGTTTTCTTTGAAACAACATTTTTAAATCGCCCAAGATTATTGATTAGATTGTGGAAAATAAAGGAAGCATTACATTAGCGATTTACAGATATGTTTATAATCAGAAAATTCTGCATACCTTGAATGATAAAAAGAGTTTTCAAGATGTTCCCACTTATCCTACAAAAGTGCTTCAACAGGTTACTTTTCAAATGCTAAAGAGGATGAGGATTCCGAAATATATGGTTGAAAATGTTAAAAGATGTGATATCGACAAAATACACACAAATCTCTCTTTAGCTTTCATCTGGTAAAAGTCTATAAAACACATTCCTTTATGACAAGTCATTTCAACAATAAGTGCACCTACGAGAAAATTTAGGAGAATTACTCACTGAAATAATTTAAGAATCAATCATAGTTTCAATAACACCAGTAAAAAATTATACTGCCTTTTTGAATATAACTGAGAATCTTAGAATACTATTCAATCACATTTTTGTTTCTTTTAAATTAATAGCTATAATTCCAATTAAAAGAGTTAATATTGTTTAAGAAAAAATATGAAGTGTGATTAAAACCTACCTTTATTTATGAAATACGACTTTTTAAAGCTATAAAATATTGTTTTCATTCAGTTTATTTTGAATTTAATAATACTTCTCATAAATAAAAAGTTTGAAACTCCAAGAAGCTCAGTTCTATCTTATATTGTAGCAGAACACGTATGGAGGATTTGTAGAATAAATCTTTAAAAAAAATGTATTTTAATTTAGATTTTTATGCAAGATATGTTGATGAGTCTGCAGTTTATCTTTCTTATAAGGGGGGCTGCTCTACCAATAACCTTTTTACCTTCGTTTATGCGTCTATCTAACTCCTCATCTATCTTA